>OU898281.1:31214130-31271630 GCA_918026665.1 Diabrotica balteata | reverse complement strand
AATATACAGTTCAACATGCTGAAGGAAAAGTATTATTAAATAAAAATATAAAAGTTGGGACTGGCCAAAGACCTTACAAATGTGAAAGCAGTTTCAAGCAGTTTTCTCAAACACACTTGTTGATACATACTGGAGAAAAATCTTGCAATCATATTCGTGAGAAACTTCACAAGTGCGAAACTTGTTTAAAGCAGTTTATTACTAAATATGAGTTGAAAAGCCATTTGAGATGGCACACTGGAGAAAAACCGTATAAGTGTGAAACTTGTTTAAAGCAGTTTGTTACTAAAAGTAATTTTAATGTACATTTGAGAGTACACACTGGAGAAAAACTGTACAAATGTGAAATTTGTTTACAGCAGTTTAGGACTGCAAGTATTTTGAAAAGACATTTGAGATGGCACACTGGAGAAAAACCATACACGTGTGAAATTTGTTTAAAGCAGTTTATTAATACGAGTGCTTTGAAAATTCATTTGAGAATACACACTGGAGAAAGACCATACAAGTGTGAAATTTGTTTAAAGCAGTTTAGTAATACAAGTGGTTTTAAAACACATTTGAGAGTGCACACTGGAGAAAAACCATATACGTGTGAAATTTGTTTCAAGCAGTGTATCACTGCAAGCGTTTTGAAAAGACATTTGAGGATACACACTGGAGAAAAACCTCACAAGTGTGAAATTTGTTTTAAACAGTTTAGTAAAGCAACTAGTTTGGAAACACATTTGCACGTGCATACTGGAGAACAACCATTCAAGTGTGAAATTTGTTTCAAGCAGCTTTCTGGAGCAAGTCATTTGAAAAGACATTTGAAGTGGCACACTGGAGAACAACTTCACAAGTGTGAATCTTGTTTAAAGCAGTTTATTAGTGCAAGTGATTTGAAAAGACATATAAAAATACATACTGGAGAAAAACTTCACAAGTGTGAAACTTGTTTAAAGCAGTTTATTACTACAAGTGATTTGAAAGTACATTTGAGAGTACACACTGGAGAAAAACCATACAAGTGTGAAATTTGTTTAAAGCAGTGTATTACTACAAGTGAGTTGAAAAGACATTCGAGAACACATACTGGAGAAAAACCTCACAAGTGTGAGATTTGTTTTAAACAGTTTAGTGAAGCAGGTACTTTGAAAACACATTTGAGGGTGCACACTGGAGAAAAACCCTACAAGTGTGAAATTTGTTTAAAACAGTTTAGTGATGCAAGTAATTTGAAAACACATTTGAGAGTACACACTGGAAAAGACTACAAAGCTGAAACTTCTTTAGAGCAGTTTATTACTGCAAGTGATTAAAAACACACTTGAGTACGCATTGGAGGAAAATTTCACAAGTTTGAAATTTGTTTTAAACAGTTTATTACTAAAAGTAATTTGAAAACATGTGAGAATGCACACTGAACATTTATCAGGTCAAGTAAATATGTATGTTGGTGACGTATTATATAAATCAGAATTTACTCTTCGGGGTGTTTGTGGCAGATGAACTCTAGAAGTTTCAAGCTCATAAGCAGTTGTAATATGTAATATAATATAAATGTAAAATAATGATAAATATATAAACTACTGTAAATTGGTTTATTTTAAAATAAATAATAGTGTTTCTAATTTTATCTATACAGGGAATAATAACTTATAATATGTACCAATAGATTTTTTCCCAAATTTATAATTGAACACTGATATAATGAACACTTTTTGAACATGATTTTATTATTAGATATTTTTTAGTACATCGATATAGTATTTCAGTCATGGACGTATAAACACAGATGGACTCAGTTATTTACATAAAATTGTGTAGTCAAAATTATTTGAATAGGTCACATTCTCAGCACCTTAAACTGTTGTCACGTTTTGTTTTAAAATTTCTTATTCGCGAGTCGCTGAAAATATTACTCCGTATTTTATACTCTACAGATGCTATCAAACCAAAATAATAATTTATTGGGTAGATTAATATATTTAATTGTAATCAAAATATCAAGTGTGCACATAATGTGCATTATTATTTAATAATAGCCTATAATAGATATCAATCAATTATTTTATATGTAGAAGCACTGAAAACTATTTATAAATGGCAACGGTTGTTTACATTTCTCTGTCTTATGGATCTACGTCAAACTTCAAATGCTGTTCCATGTTTGTTCACTTTTTACATTAGATGAGGAAAAGTTGTTTTTCGATATTTTGGCTGCATTTTAAGCGATATTTGTGAAAAGTGAAATAAAATAAACGAAATATTTACATCCCGATCTCTCATTTCATTTGTAAGTACATACAATTTATATTATTTAAAATGAGGAAGCGTGTTTGTTTACATTTTAATAGGCGTACCATTGGGTTTATTCATGTTAATTAATGTATTGAATAAGATATGAGTTCATGAAATTAGTAGACATTTTTAAAATGTAAGTAGACATCATCTGATTAAAAAAGATCTGTTTAGTACCTTTTAATTTAATATTTCTCATGGATACAAATAAATTGAATAAAACTCATTTATTTTTCTATGTAGGTTTCCAAATAATATTGACGATCGAACTATTTGGGTAGCAAATTTAGGAGAAAACAAAGATTTTTTATTGCAGCATTATTTTGATACCTATTAAAAAATTAACTTGAATTCAACTATATTTAATTGTAATAATTTTAAGGCAAATAAAATTGTATTTTAATTTTTCTATAAAGACGTGATTTGTTAATAGTTAAACTCTCGTTTTATTTAATTCTTTGAACATGTTTTTATACATTCAGCCCTATTCTGTAACTACAAATCGAATAGAAATGAGTCAAATCGAGTAGAGGTCAGCAAGTCGGATCGGAATTTGTAGGAATCGGTATTCTGTAACTCATCTCGACCTCTACTATCGGAATGTTGTGTAGAAATTGATTTCGACTAGACAAGCTCTGTCGAGATCAAATTTCGACATCGAAATTGGTCTTGACGCTTGCGCATTGGTTGTTTTGACATTTATTTGTTGACTTTTTGACCTAAATTAGCGGTTGATTAATTTTTGTAGCTACTTTATTTTTTAGTCTGTGGTGTTATTTATTTAGATAAAGTTTACTAAATAATTTAACTGCTCAGCAAATGTCTTTTTCTTTGCTTTCCCGCTTGCCAGTTTGTATTCTTGTAACGAACAAACGAACTTTTCAAACTTAACCAAAACATGTCATAACTATTTGACGTGAAATATAATCTTCTTTTTTGATGAATTTTTCGCGAGCACTAGCCTTTCCAGTAACTTAACGTCACAGAACACTTCTTTCGCGTTTCAATGCGGGGTTGCCACCAACTTCTAAGCGCGTCAAGTAGAAGTTGACGTTTTCGATTTACACCTATTACGATGTGAGTTACAGAATGCCAATCATTATTACTACTTTCAATTTTTAAAATCTGAATAATTACCCGCGAGTAAAAATTCAAGCACGCTTATGCTCATTGCGGAAGCATCACATTCTATCGAAGCTTCAAAACATTGTGTGTTAAAGGTATCTTATTGCTGTGTCCATCTATGTTTATACGTCCATGGTTTCAGTCAATCAGTAAATTGAAGTTAAAATCTCTAGATTACCGATAAATCAGTAGACCTGGTATTACGTCCCTCAACACATATTCTTATTTTTTTATTTTATATTTAATTCCCACTTCTATGTACTTAAACTAATACGGTCCTGTACGCACCGCCCCTATGAGACTTAAAGGAGGCGAAGCTATTTCGGACTACACACATCTAAGTCTTGTATAGATCAGCGCGTTAAACAGTCCAGTTTTTTTGTGTAAAGTCAACCACGCATATTTAAGAAGACTCTGCCCCTTGAGTTCCTTCAGTGCATTGTGGAAGAAGCAGAAGTATTAGTTCAACATCACAGGTCCGTAATTTGATTGCATACACACAATATTGATATTGATAAATTTTACATGTAACCTATTTTCATATAAAAATAATACCAGCACCTTCATAAACATTTGAACAAGTGTTGACTCTAATAGTAATTACATTCCTTCACCTGGTAACTCTGCGAGAGGTAGTAATGGGCAACGTACAGGCACAAAAACGTGGCGGTCACGTCGAAATTGGACTCACTTTGCGAAGGTTTATTAAATGTGCGTTACCTGTCTTCTCACTTTCCTTGTCTAAGGTTACAATTAACTATAGTCTTCGTTGTTATTCGAGGCGATAGCATTAGGTATCGTAATATGAGTTACTACGTTATTCGGCGCTAATTTAAGGTTATTTTCAAAAGTTTAGTTTTGTTATAACTGCCATAATGTGTGCAATAAAAGAAAGGAATAACACCAGCTTTTAGAGCAAACAACAACTTGGGCAAAAAATATATTAAAGGTGGCGACTGTCCAAAAACTTACATTGGTTAAATTGGTAGAACTTTTAATAAACGTATAGCAGAACATTAAAAGGCTTTCAATAATAGAAAAACAGACTCTACATACGCATTTCACCTTTTAGTTCATAAGCATTATTTTAACGACGAATTTTAAATTCTTCACATCCAAAATAAAGGCCGTAAGCTATCTTTATTAGAATCTATGGAAATTAACAAATTAAAAAACAGACATAATTCTTAATGGCCAACATGAGACAAACAGTTCTCCCCTTCTAAACTTATTCAGTTCAAGACTGTAAAGTATAAACACATACCAAAAATAGATCAATTGAGAAAGGCACTTTGCCGAAACAGCTGTAGTGATAAGATTTTGTAATAAATTTTGTGGAAGTTTTGAAAACAAAGTTTTCAGGATATTATTGATATTTAATGTAGCGAGATTAAATAAAATGAGCGGTTCAAATTTATATAAATATATTTATTTATAAGTTTACAGCACGAAAATATGGTATCAACTAAACTTAACTCATAGAAGATATGCTTATATATAATAGTTATTATGTACTGGAATATTCTGGCGTAGTCCACCTCTAATTCGTTTGTTTGTCGGGTCGAACTCTCCAGCAGTCGACAGTTTCGGTCGCTTCTAGAAGGACATCATCCTCGTCCCGGGCTGCAACCGTTATATGGGCTACATAGAATACATGTTCGTACGAATAATATTTATATTCTAATTAGAATGTGTTACAAGAAGATTTAAAACCGAATTAATGAAAAATTACAATTGTGTTATTGTCGCTATAACTTATTTACAAATAAATATCGAATAACAATATATAATTTATCTTTAATTATTTTTACGTGGAGACCTAGACAGGATGCTCATCGTAATCGAGGATGTCCTCCAACAAGGTGGTCGGACAACATCAAGCGTATCCAGCACAACTGGATTCAAGGTGCTCAAGATCGGATGAGAGGGAATTATTTACGGAAACCCTATGTTCAAAAATGCGGTGGACTCAAAATGCTAATGCTGATGATACAAGCTATACGCTTCCGAGAAAGCTGAACTGTTTTCACTTAAATTTCATTCCTTGTCTTATTCTCTCTAGGAAAAGTATGTGTTTCTCCGACATACTTGTAGATTTCACTATTACTTGTTTAAGCGTATGTATATCTATCGTGGATCTTCCTTTTCTGAAACCGTACTGATAATCCCATATGCTTTGTTCTGTGTGTATTGTTAGCTTGTCTAATTATACCAGTCATTACTTTATGTTCAATCAATCAGTTTATAATGTTCTACACCGTCTTCTGATTTCCAGTCTCCGTTTACCTCGGTCGTTCCACAGGTTTTCTTCAACTCCCCTCTCCCTTAAGTCTTTATCGATTTCTTCTCTTCGACTTAATATATATCCATAGTTTCTCGTATTCTTTCGTTTCTAACTTGGTCTAATCTTAATTATCCAGCCGCTCTCTCCAGAAGTCAATTTCTGTTGCTTCTAATGCTTTTAAGTTTTTTCCTTTCAGTGGCCATACCTCACTTCCATATATACGAGGTCTGGCTATTAAATAACGAGACTGCTTATGAAAAAGAGTTTTATTTTAAAAATTATTCTACAATCGAATGCTCCCCTTCCCTCGCCACACACCATTCCATTCGTTTTTTCCATTGGTCAAAGCAATGCTGGAAGTCTTCTTTTGTAAGAGCATTTAGGAGCTCCGCCGATTTTCGCTTCACCTCTTCCATCGACTCGAACCGGGTTCCTTTTAAGGCAGACTTGATCTTCGGAAACAGGAAAAAGTCACAGGGTGCTAAATCAGGCGAGTACAACGCGTTTTCGAGCACTGGAGTGTCTCTAGCGGCTAAATAACGCTTCACTGACAGCGCGTTATGGGCAGGTGCATTGTCCTGGTGCAAGACCCACGATTTGTTTTTCCACAACTCCGGCCGTTTCTTACGAACTCGCTCTCGGAGCGTTGCCAAAACTTTCAAATAGTAAGTTTGGTTTATAGTTTGACCCTCTGGAACCCATTCAGTCATCACGATGCCGTTGATGTCGAAAAAAACGATTAGCATGGCTTTAAATTTTGATTTCGACATCCTTGCTTTTTTCATTCTCGGCGATACAGGAGTTTTCCAGTGCATGGATTGCCGCTTAGTTTCAACATCGTATTGGAATATCCAGGTTTTATCGCAAGTGATGATGTTTTCCATCAATTCAGGCTCTTCATCTAACCGCTGAAGAAAATCTGAGCAGATCTGTTGACGGACGAGCTTTTGGTCAGGGGTCAAATTTTTTGGGACCAACTTCGCACAGACTTTCTTCATGTTCAATTCGTCATGTAAATTTTTCTGACAGTTTCTTTATTGGCGTTTACAGTCTCAGCAATCATCCGAATACTCATACGACGATCTACTCGCACAATTTGATTTATTTTAGTCAGTATTTGCGGAGTTGAAACAGAGACAGGTCGACCTGGATGTTGGTCATCCTCAGTGCTCTCTCGACCTTCAGAAAACCTTTTATACCATTCGAAAACACGCGCACGAGATAGAGAATTCTCACCATAGGCCTCTTTCAACAACTTATAGCACTCAGTCGGAGTTTTTTTTTTAATTTAACGAGAAATTTCACATTGATCCGTTGCTCGTGTTTTTCGTCACACATAAAAACACGTTCGTTTTTAACCTCTACAGAAAAAATACTACTACAGCGACAAAAACGTGTTTTCGTACTGAAAGAGTAGACACTTCCAGCTATCCAACGCTGCCTATATATATATATATATATATATATATATATATATATATATATATATATATATATATATAATACATATATAATACATATATATATATATATATATATATATAATACATATATATATATATATATATATATATATATATATATATATATATATATATATATATATATATATAATACATATATATATATATATATATATATATATATATATATATATAATACATATATATATATATATATATATATATATATATATATATATATATATATATATAATACATATATATATATATATATATATATATATATATATATATATATATAATATATATATATATATATGCCACACCCGTGTATTTTCTTTGGAGATTGTTTATTCCACAGTACCTACACTGTTTAATTGCCTAATGGCTTGTCTTCCCTGGTTGTTTATATATGTTTTAATTTCTTCGTCTAATTTGCTATCGTTGGTTATTTGCATGCCTAAATATTTGTATTTCTGACAATAATTTATTTCTCGCTGTATTTCTTCCGTTTGTTTCATTACGGAAACAAACGGAGCCTATTAAAATAAACCGAGGAGTAAGACAAGGAGATACCATCTCGCCCAAGTTATTTAACCAAGCGCTAGAAGATGTTTTTAAACGACTACACTGGGATGACTTGGGAATTAATATAAACGGGCAAAATCTGAATCATTTACGATATGCTGATGATATTGTATTAATAACAGAAAAAAGTGAAGAATTACAAAGAATGATGGAAGAACTAGATAGAGAATCGACAAAAATTGGACTCAAGATGAATTATAGTAAAACAAAAACCATGACTAATCAACCAGAAGAACTTATAATTACAGTGGCACAAACAAAAATAGAACAAGTAAAAGAGTATATATATCTAGGCCAAATCACAAAATTAAATAAAGAAAATCAGACCGAAGAAATAAAGAGAAGAATAAGATTGGCCTTGGTATCATTCGGAAAACTGTCTTATATTCTAAAGAATTCAAAATATCCCCAATACTTAAAAACGAGAGTCTTCAATCAATGTATACTCCCTGTCCTCACATATGGCTCTCAGACATGGACGTTTACAAAGGAAAATATGGAAAAAATAGCAAAGACAGAAGATCCATGGAAAGACAAATGCTAAACATTAAACTATCAGACAAAAAAAGAAACGAATGGATCCGTAATAAAACAAAAGTGAAAGATGTCTCAACCCAAGTAGCAAAGCTTAAATGGAAGTTCGCCGGACACACCCTAAGGCAGAAAGATGAAAGATGGACTAAAACAATTATACATTGGAGACCATGGAATCACAAACGTAAAAGGGGAAGGCCACAAATGCGATGGTCAGATGACCTGAAGAAACACGCCGGGTCAAAATGGATGCAAATTGCCCAAGATAGAGAGGCATGGAAGAAGGAGGAGGAGGCCTATATCCAAGGATGGATGTTAAGGGCTGTATAGATAGAGATAGATAGTATTTCTTCCAAGATTAGATTTTGTTGAATTCCCCCGCCAATACACATATATTCAGTTTTCTTGATATTTACTTCTAGCCCCCATAGTTCGTCTTTGTATTCTTCGATAAGTTTACGGATCATATATTCGAGGTTTTCATAATCTCGGGCCATCATTATCTGGTCGTCTGCAAAACTCAATGTGTACAATATTGCGTCGTTTAGAGGAATTCCCATGTTTCTGCATTTTCTTTTCCACGGCTTCATCTCTTGCTCCGAGTAGATCTTAAACAAAGTAGGACACACGTAGCATCCTTATTTGAGTCATTTGCTGATAGTGAAACCCTTGGATACCTCCTGACCTTTCTTTATTTTACTTCTGTTGTTCTTGTAGAGGTATTGAATAGCCTCACAAAGAAAGATGATGAAATAAATACAGAAAGGAAGGAGAAGCATGGTTGCTCAATCATGAACCTATAGAAACACTGCACTATCTCCTACAGAGGGTGGAGTATGTTCTGGGAAACCAAGCGGTGATGTTGGGTGCATTTTTCGATATGGAAGGAGCATTTTACAACTACGAAGCAATCACACGGCGGCGATTCGTCTAAAAGAAATAGACGAAAAAAGCTGCATATGGATACCTACACTGCATGCTGAGGAAACGTGTGATATACACAATGTTACTAGGCGATACAGTCTCATCACAAACATGTGGGAGTTTTATCTTCTCTCTTGTAGAATCAGGTCATTGATGTTTTGATAATTGGCGATGTCAAACGAAAGAGGCGCCACGGTGCGGTAAAACTTTGAACTAGTGCACGTAGGATAACAAAACATGTTGTATTTAGTCATACACACATAACCATAGATAAATAATATACTAGTAGCACATATAATAACATAGTTATAAACATTTTAAATATTATTAAATAAAGCACAATAAGGTAAAAAAATGTTAAAAAGTAAATGTAAACAGTATTGTTCTAAACATATGCACGACTATGCAGTAATTACTTATCGATCGGAAGGAATAACTATGCACTATTTTCCTCGTGGCAAAAATCTACAAGATCATTGGGCACAGGAATTAAAAATTGGGAAATCGATATCAAGTGATATGATCGTGTGTTCACATTTTTTATTAACAGATTTTTTTTCAAGTAAATTTGCTGAACAGAATTGCAACATTTATTAATGTGCCTACATAACCCAGTCAAATATATACACTAACATAGATCTTAATTAAAATTTCTATTACAACTGCAGCGGGGCATAAGAAACTTTCACAAGAAAGGTGTTATTCCCTCTCAATGCCTTCTTAAAGGAAAACACGAAAGAAAAATCAATGAGGAACTGGTGAATTCTAGACTAATGCGTAATAAAACTAACGCACATTCATCCCTGGCGGGCTTTACCACCCACTCGTCTCTTTAACACATCCACAGTGATTTCATGTGGGGCACCATTTAAATTAGTCGTTTGCAGATACAAACCGACTAATTTGTTATTATATTTGCCACACAACACAACGTGGCCAGCCTTTAATAAGGCCTCGCCTTCTTTTAAAGGTCTTTTTGTGTCAACTATATATTTAAAAATATGGAGCAGACTAACTTCAATTTCCTTATTTGCCATTGCGTTAACAAAAAAAATGAAAGATAATAAATACGGATAATTTTTAGACACAACAATCATTCACCTACAAAGATTATGGTAGCTCTGTTTTGTTTTCCTCTTGTTTTCTTACGTGCGTGATCAGCGGATCATCTGTCAAAGCGCCCGTTATAGTTTGTTGACATCGCCATTAGCAACAATCATCATGTTCTGGGCTATGCGAAGGACCTCTTCATCTTATCATTTTGCCAACTCGACGTGGGTCCTAGCCATCGAGCAATAAGACAAAAGAGGGAATGTAAAGGTAGAAGGGGTAAACATATTGATAGACAGGAAGTGCCATCTTGAGAGGCCACTTTAGACAAAGATAGAGAGTCTCTCTCCTTGTTTGACATCAAATTTAGTTGGGTTATGTTATTGTTTGTCCCAAATGTCACATGAAATCTTATTTATATTGAAGTTTTTTAACAATTGTGTCGCATTTTATACTCTTATCATTAATAATTAATTAAAACTTTCTCGTCTAAGACACATTTTGAAAAATATTATATAGCTACTGTTGATAAGTGTCGAAATATTTAAATTTGGCGCCTTTGCATTTCCGGATGTGTCCGCCATCAGAGGCCACTTTTTTGGTCTCCTTTTTATAACGATTAGATTCCCTCTTTTTTCTTATTGCTCGATGGTCCTAGCTTCCACAAGAATTTCTTTCCAGTCGTCCCTATTCATCGACTTCCTCTGCCAAGCATATTTCTCATGTCTTTATCGATTACGCCATTTTTATGCGTAAAAAATTTTGGTATATAACCAATCAACTAAAAATACTTATTTAATAAATATTTCTTTAAAAATTAATAAACAAGTACGTATGACGTAGAATATTTATTATGTCATTGTTGAATCTCTGTACGAAAAACATGGCGGCTGGTGAAAAGGCCTTTTTGAAGCATACAACATATACATTATAAAAACATGGCAGCACTGCCAAACCGAAATTTATTTGACATTTCTGCAGCTTGAGCACAGTATAGTGCTTTTAAAGCACTATACTGTGGCTTGAGCTTGTTTGGTATGTACCACGGTTCCTAGACTTACTACGGTTGCCTCTTCCGCCTAACCAATGAACGTTAAGCCGGATTGTACTCCTGTGACGTAATTTGAATCTTAACATTCAGCCCTGTGATTGGATGGATGTATCAAAACAAAAATGTTTTATAAATAAAGTAGGTTGATTTCATATTTCATGTAATCAAATGAACTATTTTACAATAAAGCCAAGTTAAAGTTATTTATTTATGTTAATATACAATAAAGTACTTACATATGTCAAAAAATAGTATAAAATAAAAATTAACATATTAAAAACATAAGGTATAATAATGCATATATACGTTAAGGCAAACATTACACAGAATATTATAATACACAATACACAAGCCAGTTCGAAACATTAAAGTTAAAATTTAGGAATTCATCACTTGAAAACTGCTTCCCCTTCAACCAATGGACTCTTTGCTTCACCACAATACTCAAAGATATCATTAAGGTTAATTTCCATTATTAAATGATACAAATAACTCGTCTTAAACCAAACTAAACATGGAAAAGCAATGGTAAATATTCGAATGTTATGTTTGTTTTTGTTTATACCATTTATATCGGCCATGACACTGCAATCGACCTGCCCTCTACATTCAGTTTCAATCGCGAATAAATGGGTTTTGTATTCTTGTGTACTCCTGTGACGTAACTCAAGAATCCCCACCCCAGTCGGAAGAGGCAACCTTAACCTAACATCTCTTGTCCGATTTTGCTTTTTGGGTGTAAAGATAAAGCTGCAATTGTTTGTTACATAAAATCAAATTTAATATGGAAATAAAACAAGAAGTTAGTGAGAAAACTTGTAAATTAGAAATAGATAATGACACGTGTGTTATTCCTTTGGATACCTTCAAAATTGAAATTAAAGAAGAACCAAAGACAGAAACTGCTTACCAAGCATTTGATTATTTAGACTTAAATGAATTGACTGTAAACACTGAAGTAGAAGGTGAAGATAAATTTATACCGTTTGAAGAAAAGCAAACAACAAATGAAGAAAGTAAGTAAATATCATATATAAACAAATAGAGAATATAATATATATTTTTTATATAATAAATGTTTGGACTTCTTCAATATTGGTGCAATGAACATAACCTGGCATCCAGCTATATGTTTGTGTGACACAGTATTGCCACTTTTTTTTGTATAAAGTATAGGAGTGTTTAAAATAGAAAGATACTTTGACGAAATTATATATGCTTTAAAAAACATACAGAAGTAAAATGCTTCACATTTGTATTTAGGTATATACTTAGGTAAGTGTAAAGTGTTTTACTTCTGTAAAATGTAAAAATGTACACGCCACAGCCACAATTTTTGAATTCATATTAAAAAGCATTCATAAAATAGTATTTTTTATTTTAAATATAGCTAAATACTTTTGTTTAACCTAATTTTTTTTCATTTAACTTTACTTTATTCTGTAATTTATAAAGTTTCTAAACTATAAATGTTAAGCATAATTTTAATGGTTTTTATTATATAAGTATTTTTAAATGTAGAAATGCAAGATATAATTTTATTTTATAATATTTATAGGTATAATTTTAATGAATTATATACCTATGTATAGGTAAAAATGTATATATTTTTCACATTTTTGTTTAATTATATATGTATTTTTCAATTCTACATTTTCATTTCATATAATATAAATCTTGCCAATAATTTTATATGTGAGAGTGGGAAATATTTGAGTATATGGCAACACTGACGTATATTAAGCTTACATTTAACGTCAAACATATCAACGAGGTTATGTTCATTGCACCAATATTGAAGAAGTCCAAATGTTTAAGGAATTATAGAGATTGAATAATATGATGTTTATGTTGGATGTACGGTGAAAATAAGTTGATTTGGCCTCACTTATCATTATCATTCTGGCTTAAAGCCATTAAACCCTATGTGTTTCCTAGCCTCCTCAAGAATTTCTCTCCAGTCGTCCCTATCCATTACCTTTCTCTGCCAAGCATGTATTTCCATATTTATCATGTCTTCATCAATGTTATCAAGGAACCTTGTTCTTAACCTCACTTACCTAGATGCATAAGTCCACCCAGAAAATGTTATAAGGTAACTTTTTTATTGTGTAATATTGGAATAAAAACACGATATCAAAGGAATGAAATACAGTAGGCTCCCTCTATAACGAGAACTGAAATGGCAGACTAATTACCTCATTATAAGCCAATCTCATTATATCAAATAACAATAATACTGTGCATACATATAAATATGTAGTTTTCTAAAACATTAACTTATTGTCAATCAAATACATTAAAACAAAAATGAGTTGTTTACTTTTATTGTCAATGATATATGTTAAAACAAAAAATCTGTATTCTGTAAATCTGTATAAAGCATATTTTCAAGGATAGCATAAACTATTGCTTCTGCAATTGGAAGAAGTCTGTAATTTTTGACTGCTTTAAATTGTCCAATATTCTATCTATCATATTTTCTAAAGATGTGAAACAGTTTTATGCTTCTTTATTTGCGTTTTGTCTTTGGATAAAGTTCCTGACAACACTTAAAACACTTTCCACATCTTGTCTATTAGGACCTATATTATTAGGTGCGCATGATCAACCTCCTACAATGACACTTGTGAATCATAAATTGTAAATTTCCAAGTTAGAATCATAAATTGTAAGAAGTTTATTGCAGCAGTTAAAAGGGGTATTTATTTATAGACACAGCCGGACCAAAAACGTAAAAAAAAACATGTTTTTGAATTATATTTTCTCTCGTTATAACCAAATTTGTCTCGCTATAGAGGGTTATAGTTCAATAGAAATTTCATGAGACATCTAATGGGCCTCGTTATAATCGAAACCTTGTAATAACTGTGTTCATTATAGAGGGAGTACACTGTATCTATTATACATTTTTTGTCTATTAGTGTTTGTTTATAATATCAATAATTTAGATTTTTATAAATTTCAAGAGAAATTGAGAAAAAAATATTTTCTTTACTTTGGCTATGGCATAATGTAATATACATTTTCATAAAGAAGTTTTAAACCGTTTTGAAGCAACATTAAAAAAGTGTGTTTTATTTTGTACATTTAACACCCAGTAACTTTCTCTGAGTGCTCTTTAGTATATAGGTAAGTTAAGCAAAATTAACTTATTTTCACAGTTAGTATAATTTATGACAAATCTTTTTGTGACACTGTGTGTATTGTTTATCACTTGCTTATTAATGCAACTAAAATTCTTGTAACTCTAAAATAAAATGTAATGGTATTATTACCATTCTGTGATTTTTGGATATCAATTATTTGATAATTAACAATTATTTATAATTTTTTTTTTTAAATTTAAAATGATGATAATGCGGAATTGTGATTGGAATCTTCCCAGTATGTGGATATTGGATCTTGACACAGATCCCCACAGTTAAATCCCATAGCTTCGTATTGGTTTTATCACTGACTTGTAATAGGATTTTATTGTACAAATTCAGTTGTGATCTTTTTTCTATTAGCCTGTACATTTTACAGAGTTTCAGACGACCCAACTGTTTTCTTTTCGTGAATATGTGTTTCTTCCATGTTAATCTGCGGTCCAGGGGCATACTTAAATATTTTACATCATTATTTTGTTGTCGTATTTGGTTATTTAATGAGACGGTTGGGCATGTACCTTTTCAATTAGTGAATGTTATATGTACTGACTTGCTTTCGTTAACTTTAATTTGCCATGTTTGTAACCAAATCTTTATTTTGTCAAGATTGGTCTGGAGCAGTTGTGAGCTGATATAGGGGTTTGCTGCGGGACTGCTGTAAAAAATTTTTATTTATTATAAACATATTGAGTCACAAATAATTTTGTTACTAAAATTATGATTTAATAGCAGTGGCGGCTCGTGACATCTGCTATAGGGTGTGCTGCATGAACCACGGTCAATATAAAATAATAGAAATAGAATAACATATGAAAACAAAAACAATAAAATTAGCTTTAATACTAATTAATAGTAACTAATAACGACATGCTATAAAAATCTGATTAACTTACATTTATTGCATTTTTCTAAATTGGAAATTAATACGCCGGTCCTTTTTTGTCGCAAACTTTTCGATTACTTTATCGTTAAAGTTCGGTATTGAAGCGATGAACTTTTTTTCTATCGAGAGTGTGGAAAGGGCTGTTAATCTGTCTTCGCACATTGAATTTCTTAAAAATGTTTTGATCCGTTTTAAAGTTGAAAAACTACGTTCAGCTTCTGCTGTGGTCATTGGCGTAGTCACCAGAATTTGTATCAACTTTTTGGTTTCTGTTAATGTGTCCTCTAAATTATTAGAAATTATAAATTTTAGTAAAGGCACTGCACCTTTTAATGTTCTACACTCGATATTGGAATACAAAACTGACAGTTCTGTTCGCAAACGGTTTTTATCAAAGAAGTTATAAGCTGTACAAATTAAATCCAATTCATTTTCAGGAAACTTATTATTATATTTTTCGAAATGTTCTGAAGATAAAAGTGTTGCGGCAGCTAGATGATTTGTATATGCAAACCGTTCTTTTGCATTGTTTATAATAACATCACAAACTTCTAGACAGGCAATACGGTGATCCTGTTGGCTGTTATTTGGGCGTTTCCTTTTTTGGACACTAGGCGCCGCATTTAAATTTGAAGCTTGATGTATGATAGGGTCTATTTTATTTCGGACATTGTTAATACTTTGCTCAAAAACATGTATAGCTTTCTGTGCTTCGGTTGGGTCCATGTTCTTTTTTTGAAGATTATTGTACAAAACGTCAACATGTGGCATAATATAATGAAAAACAGTCAGCCAGAAAGTAAAATTTTGATCTTCCAGAATACGTCTAAGTCCTCTTGCTTCCTTGGAAGTAATAGCATTTGACTCTTCTTCTAGTTGCTCCATACACTCAATAATAAAGTCTCTATATTCGTAAACGACATTTACTGTACGAATATTGAAATTCCAGCGTGTAGGGATTGAACGAGGAATATTTTTTCCAACTATTTGATTTAAGACAGCTATTCTTTGAGGTGAATGACTAAAAAATCCAGGTATATCATGTAAATCTCCAAAAAATACGCGTACTTGGGAATTAATAGAACATGCTCTTGACATTATTAGATTCAATTGATGGGCGTAACAGTGCACAAAATGAGCAGTTTCATATTTTCTCTTAATTATTGTTTGCACTCCGCCATGTATCCCACTCATAACAGCTGCTCCGTCATAACTTTGTGCAATGAGCTTATTTTTGTTATTCTTTAATATTGGGTCTAAAACATTCAAAATTGTGTTAGCTAAGGTTTCAGCATCATGTTTTTCTGGAAGCAAAAAAGTCCAAAACCTTTCAACTGGAGCACCGTTTTTTACATAACGAAAAACAATGACCATTTGAAATTTCATAGAAACATCCGTTGTCTCATCAGCTATCACTGCTAAAAATGGGGCTTCATTGATTTCGTTTAAAATCTCCTCAGCGTATACTTCTAGCATGCAATCCAAAATATCATTTTGTATTGTTTTTGAGGTACCTTTGAAAATTGTCGCATTTGTAAGGTGTTCACTAAGTGTTTTATCAAGTTCAGCAGAAAAATTCACTAAACCACGAAAAATTCCAGGGTTATCTGATGTTTCAGATTCATCGTGTCCTCGTAAGGCGAGCTCAAAAGCCCCACAGAATTTTATACAGTCAATTATTTTTGACAAAACATACCTGTTTTTCGTCACCTCTTCATTGTGTTTTTGTATATTTATCCAATAAGCAGAGTCAAGTTGGGCCTGTATATTAAGTTTCCCAAATAATGCAAATCGCATTTCATTGTTCATATGAGTTTGCGTGTTTTCATGCTTCTTTATTTTTTCACTTAAATGCACTAGATCCCGCACTCCTGTCTCGCGCCACAATTTTTCCTCTTTATCTGCGCCGAATAATGCACACGGAAAACAGAAAAAAGCATTTTTTTCGGAACATCCACAAATCCACTGATTTCGTAGATACATGTCTTTATTAAATTTACGCGTATATGTTTTTCCACGGCTTTTACCGGACACTTCAATATTAAGATCAGGCATAGGACGGCCACGTTCTTTTATAATCAACTGTTGTTGATAGTGAAGTTTTTGAAATTTATTTACACCTAATTTAAATTGAAACTCCATTGTTTTAAACACGCTCGAACAAAACAAATTAAACAAAATTGTAACCTAAGAATTTCTAAACACGGCACAGATGCAACGGTCACGAATAACTGTCGTGAATTGCAGCTCGCAAACACATTTCCGAGGCCGTTAATCAGCCGATTGCCGAAGCACATCGGCTAAGATCGCCGTTTGCCTAATAAATGCATTTTACCGCTGCCAGTGTTTCGGTTGTTATCGACGCGGCTTCACTGGAGCAGCAAATACGTAAAAAGATTGCTTCACTGGAGCACCAAATACGTAAAAAAATTATACGGTTTCACTAGAGGAGTAAATACGTAAAAAAAATAATATTAATCATCGTTGTTGGTGAATTATTATTAACAGTTTATGTTTAATATGATAATATGGCAGATTTGAAATAAAACTATATTAATTATTCTTTAATAATTAAGATTTGCTATGGTTGTTTGGTAGTTCTGCAGCTCAGCAGCACATAAAGAAAAGCCGCCACTGTTTAATAGGTTATTGTCACTGGACAGTCTCCTCCTGCAACTCTCTTGTAATCTAATTAAACAATTTACTTATTGTAATCCTTATCACAGATTATAAATAAATGGGATGTTAAAAAACAGAATTTTTTGAAGAATTTCTTATTGTTTAATTGGTGTTATGTAGCGGTACTTTATTAATTATTAATTAATTTAATGCTTGTTACTTCATATATATATATATATATATATATATATATATATATATATATATATATTCATTCATATATATATGTATATGTATATATATATATATATATATATATATATATATATATATATATATATTCATTCATATATATATGTATATATATATATATATATATATATATATATTATATATATATATATATATATATATATATATATATGAATATATATGAAGTAACAACCGCATTTTCAAAGCCTCTTGAGGCTTTTAACAACGTTAGAAGTATCCTTTTACTTCGATATGCATCTACGATTCACCTTTGAAAAATACCATCATTTTCACTCTTTACGTAGAGAAAGACGTTTATATGAAAGTAAAAATTGCATTTCATTTCAAATGGAACTCCACCATTGCCCTACACGTGTTTCGGGTTATTCAACCCATCATCAGGACTACTTGTGGAAGTTCAACTGAAATGAAAAATGCAGTCTGGTATTTGGTCATTATAACCAAAATAACAGCCAGGTACGCTAGCAGCGACATCTATACGAAGTAACAAGAAGTCAAGAGACCTCTCTCTGATAGCAAATTAGCATAGCATTTTTACTTTCTTGATATATATATATATATATATATATATATATATATATTATATATATATATATATATATATATATATATATATCTTATGAGAGACAAAGTCTCAGTCAAGTTCCAATTCTGGCTCCTCTTTAAAACCAATTTTTCGTTAAGCCACTGTATGCTGCTTCGAATGTAGTTCGTCTAACTCCTCGGTTGTCTAACTGTTCCTTGACAAGTTCGTTCACATCTCTTTCATCTACCTCCAGACCCATGGATTTTCCAAGAGAAACAATCTCATCTACCACTGAGATGAGCTTCTTCCATGCAGAGGTTAAGGTCCTTGTTGTAACACCTAGCCAGGCCTGCTCAATAATTCTTAGGCATATTACTATGTTAAAATGGTCCTTCCAGAACTCTCGAAGCATAGGGTTTGTATTCTCGGTCAAATCAAAGCCTATAGTGCTTGATATACAACTTCTTAAAATTAGAAATCACTTGCTGATTCATGGGCTGCAAGATAAGAATGGTGTTGGCTGAATGGTAGGTTTTAAACTTGAACTCTTGGAGTAAATAATTTTTGTGATTTGGTGGGTGAGAAGGGGCATTATCGAGGACAAAAAGGTTTTGAATGGGTACATTGCTTTGCTGTAGATATCTTTTAACAGAAGGGGCACACACCAGGTTTATCCACTCCACAAAAAATTTCCTGGTGACCCACGCCTGGATTTGCCCTCCACATAACTAGCAGTTTTTTTTAAATCTTATGTGACAGGCTCTGGGATTTTCCGTCTTCCTGGTTGAACCGCGTCGATATCCATTGGGCCGAGCTTTCGACATCCTCTCTGATGTCTTCCTCAGGGATTCTGAGGTCTCAGTCTCCCGAGCCCCCAGACACTACTACACTTGTCACTGTTTACTGTTCACTTCACTGTCACTACTGGACACTGTACTACAGTAGTGTACTACATTTGTCACTGTTTACTTCACTGTCACTACTGTACACTGTACCACACTGTCTGGGTAGTGTCTGGGGGCTCGGAAGACTGAGACCTCGGAAGCTCTGAGGAAGACATCAGAGAGGATGTCGAAAGCTCGGCCTAATGGATATCGACGTGGTTCAACCCGGAAGACTGGTGAGTTATCTACTTCTGCAATAATTTTACTGTTTCAGTAAAATGTTTATAGTTGGTTTGTATTTCAGGTTGCCCCCAGGAGGAAAACAAAATGAAAATTATGGAAATGTTACTTTCATCTCATAAAGGAAAATATACAGATCAACATGCTGAAGGAAAAATATTAAATAAAAATATGAAAGTTGAGACTGGCCAAAGACTTTACAAATGTGAAATTTGTTTCAAGCAGTTTTCTCAAACACAACACTTACAACAACACTTGTTGGTACATACTGGAGAAAAATCTTACAAGTGTAAAATTTGTTTTAAGCAGCTTACTTCTAAAAGGCATTTGAAAAGACATTTGACTAATCATATTCCTGAGAAACTTCACAAGTGTGAAACTTGTTTCAAGCAGTTTATTACTAAAAGTAATTTAAATATACATTTGAGAGTACACACTGGAGAAAAACTGTACAAATGTGAAATTTGTTTAAAGCAGTTTATTAATATGAGTGCTTTGAAAATTCATTTGAGAATACACACTGGAGAAAAACCATACAAGTGTGAAATTTGTTTAAAGCTGTGTATTACTGCAGGTGTTTTAAAAAGACATTTAAGAACACATACTGGAGAAAAACTTCACAAGTGTGAAATTTGCTTTAAACAATTTAGTGAAGCGGGTAGTTTGAAAACACATTTGAGAGTGCACACTGGTGAAAAGCCTTACAAGTGTGAAACTTGTTTAAAGCAGTTTTCTCGAACAGGTCATTTGAAGAGACATTTGTGGTGCCATGCTGGAGAAAAGCTTCACAAGTGTGAAACTTGTTTAAAGCAGTTTATTACTACAAGTGATTTAAAAAGACATTTGATAACACATACTGGAGAAAAACCTCACAAGTGTGAAATTTGTTTAAAACATTACACTAGTTCAAGTGTTTTGAAAAGACATTTGATAACACATACTGGAGAAAAACCTCACAAGTGTGAAATTTGTTTTAAGCAGTTTAGTGAAGCTGGTAGTTTGAAAACACATTTGAGAGTGCACACTGTAGAAAAGCCTTACAAGTGTGAAACTTGTTTAAAGCAGTTTATTACTACAGGTAATTTGAAAACACATTTAAGAGTGCACACTGGAGAAAAACCTTATACATGTGAAATTTGTTTAAAACAGTGTATTACTGCAAGTGTTTTAAAAAGACATTTAAGAACACATACTGGAGAAAAACTTCACAAGTGTGAAATTTGTTTTAAACAATTTAGTGAAGCAGGTAATTTGAAAACACATTTGAGAGTGCATACTGAAGAAAAACCTCACAAGTGTGAAATTTGTTTTAAACAATTTCGTGAAGTAGGTAATTTGAAAACACATTTGAGGGTGCATACTGGAGAAAAACCTCATAAGTGTGAAATTTGTTTTGAACAGTTTAGTGAAGCTGGTAGTTTGAAAACACATTTGAGAGTTCACACTGGAGAAAAAGCTTATACATGTGAAATTTGTTTAAAGCAGTGTATTACTGCAAGTGTTTTAAAAAAACATTTAAGAACACATACTGGAGAAAAACTTCACAATTGTCAAATTTGTTTTAAACAATTTAGTGAAGCAGGTAATTTGAAAACACATTTGAGAGTGCATACTGGAGAAAAACCTCACAAGTGTGAAATTTGTTTTAAACGGTTTAGTGAAGCTGGTAGTTTGAAAACACATTTGAGAGTGCACACTGGAGAAAAGCCCTACGAGTGCGAAATTTGTTTAAAGCGATTTATTACTACAGGCAATTTGAAAACCCATTTGAGAACACACACTGGAGAAAAACCATACAAGTGCGAAACTTGTTTAAAGCGATTTATTACTACAAGTGATTTAAAAACACATTTAAGGGTGCACACTGGAGAAAAACCTTACACATGTGAAATTTGTTTAAAGCAGTGTATTACTGCAAGTGTTTTAAAAAAACATTTAAGAACACATACTGTATAAAAACTTGTGTGAAATTTGTTTTAACCAATTTAGCCAAGCAAGTAATTTTAAAAAATATTTGAGAGTGCACACTGGAGAAAAACCATACAAATGTGAAATTTGTCTAAAACAGTTTTGGGACCGTGCAAGTTCGGAACAGCGACACCTGGTGTCGTAAATCAGCCAAATTTACTGCGCTTTCATGTTAGATCGAGGTTACCGGATAACTGTCAAGGAGGTGGCCCCAAAAAAGAATAAGAAGAAAAAGTAAGATTGAGGTTATGTCGGTATGTTATTAAAAGGTAAACGTTGATGTAGCGTAAATACAAATAAATATATTATTGAATTACAGCATTACTGTTAATATGGATGCAATAATAAAACTGGATTTGAGAAAGTAAATCACCAAATAACTTTTCAACCAAGCACGAGTCAAAGGGAAAAGCTTTAGTAGTGGCAAATGTTAAAAAAGAATGGAAGAATTATGTGGAGTGAAAGAATTGAGAAAAATAAATTACCATAAATATTGCTAATGCATAAATTAGCAGGTTAAGCCCATGATATCATCATACTGGTTTGAACAATTAATTCTTTCCCTGTAAACTTTTGGACAGCGAATATATCGTAATACATCTTCAGAAAAACTTGAACTTGATGAATTTTTGTAAACTTCAAAAAAATAAAATTCAAACATTAAACTTGATTTTTGGGTTAAAATGAACTCTAAGTGAGTGTTATGAAACTAAAATTTACACTTAAAAGTGAACTTGTATTTATTATTTATTTCAAACTGGATACAAATCCACTTTTCTCTTTGTAGTAGCTTTGTGCTTTGAAGTTGGAAACGAATAAAACTTAAATTGACAATTTTTTGTTGTATTTTTACAATTTATAACACAGCATTTCCTAAATTCGATTTTCTTCAGTGACAGAAGGTATAAATAAACAAAACGAATATGAAATATGACACTTGACAATATGAATTTATGAAATCTATAATCTATGAAATGTGCAGTAAAAAATGCAAGATTTCTGCACTACTCACGCACGATCGTTTCTCGTATCCCCTCCAAGTACTTGCACGTCGCCATTACTAGATCAAGTAATTTAAAAATACATTTGAATACATGTACACACTTAAAAAAACTGTACAAATTTCAAACTTGTTTAAAGCAGTTATTTTGTTACAAATTATTTGAAAAAACATTTGAGAGTGGACACTGGAGAAAAATCATACAAGTGTGAAACTTGTTTAAAGGCGTTTGTGACTGGAAGTGAATCGAAAAACATTTGACAGTGTCCAATGGAGAAAAAGCCTACAATGGGAAATTTTATTCTATTAGCTTTCTCACAAAAATATTTTGAAAATACATTTGGGGATGCACAGTACATAAAAACAAGTATGGCAGTTGTTTTAAGCAGTTTTCTCAAGTATTTAATATGAAACTGCATATGAGAATGTTCACTGGAGAACAATTTATTTTAAATAATTTGATACCGCATATGATTTGAAATAGCATACAAGAACCTTAAATTAATTTTGCTCACCTCCATATTTGCAATTCACAAAATACTTCATTCACATCGCACGCATAGAACAACACTGCACTAAGTCCAAATAGCTCATTTTTCAGAATTGACAAAAAACTGGTATATCATGTTATATCAAGAGTAATTGGCAAGGTTCCAAACATTTCATGAGAAGAATGCATTGTGTATATTATAGTATACTATAGTTAGGTAAGTAAAAATAAAAAAAAAATTGAAACTCGAGTTAATTCACTATTACGGAATGACTTCACTAAATAAAAAATAATTATTTCGAGTTGCGTGCCGATTGATTTTAAAATAACGCACTGTTGTTTTACTGTTGGTTGATGGAGATATAATTTACAATCACGACGTATTCGTTTATTTCTTACACATTTACAGGAAAATAAAACACCAAAGCCTACTAAAATAACAACTTATATTTTATAAAGGATTACATTAACCTTTAACTACGGGCGCCCAACCATGGATCTCAAATACGGGCGCGGTGTACTCTAAACATCAGTTATAAATAGCTACAGAAACAAAATTTCTTTAATAATTAGAACTATTTTAAATTTCACAACTTGTGTTTAATCAATAATTAGTTATTATATAATAAAAATAAAACTAAACAATAATTCAAAATAGTAAACCAGTGAGAAAAAACGAAAACAGTAATTTATTACATATTAAAACACCAACTTAAAAAAATATGCGAAAATTTTTAACTAGGTAGAAAAATAAACACATACGGGTCTTTATTCATTTTCGTCTTCTTCCTGGTTTTTTGAGTTAATACACTCAGGACAAATGATTGTTGAAAAGAAGTGGACCTTCTATTATTCTGTGACTCAACCATCTTCTCTATTCGCTCCGTGGGTCTCCCCTTTATTTACAGTCACGTGACACGCTGTCAGATTTGTGAGGACGTTTTAGCAAAGAATATAGACGCTAAGCGTCTATATTCTTTGGTTTTAGTATTGAGTCTTATGGGATTATTTTGTTAAACTTAAATATTTTATTTTGTGGTGTTAACATCCGGATACAATTTTTAGAATTAATTAGTTATTCATTTATAGTTCAACAAAAATATTTTTTGTCATTAATAAAGATTTAATAACATAATCTGCGAAAGTGAGGTTATATATACATGATCAACATCCATGGTACAATCAATGACGTATAATATATAGACTACGCAGTCCCCTATTCTCGCTATAGAATCAAGTGTCCGAAAGATCTCGGCTCAAGGTTGAAGGTATGTTTATTAGAACAGCGGCGTGTTCATTTATATTTTAATGACAATAATTATTTTTTTAATTAAAATTAAATATTTATGATTTCTTTTTGTCCCATCTATAAGAGAAATAATTATTTTGATAAAATAGTATGGCATTTTACTAAAATAGTAAGTAAATAACTCTCAACAATTTAAAATAAAATTTGCTTGTCACACAAAATGGAGAAAATGCTTTCATACGTCCATGATGTTTTCAAACACAAGATCAACTTCGTGATGCTTCGTAAGAAATCATGAACTTCGTGTATCTTCGTATCAAAACAATAAACAATAACAAAGGTATTCATGTTTTGGACACTTTTTAAAGCGTTCACCGAGTCTATATATTATACGTCATTGGGTACAATCATCGAGCAAAAAGATAAAAGAGGGAATCTAATCGTTATGAAAAATGAAAAGGAGACCAAAAAAGTGGCCTCTGATGGCGGACATATCCGGAAATGCAAAGGCGCTAAATTTAAATTTTCCAACACTTATTAACAATAGCTATAAAATATTTTTCAGACGAGAAAGTTTTAATTAAATATTAACTATAATAGTCTAAAAAGTGACACAATTGGTAAAAGATTTCAATATAAATAAAATTTCATGTGACAGTTGGGACAAACAATAACATAACCTAACTAAATTTGACTTCTTAAACAAGGAAAGAGACCAATGACGTATAATATATAGACTCGGTGAACGCTTTAAAAAGTGTCCAAAACATGAATACCTTTGTTATTGTTTATTGTTTTGATACGAAGATGCACGAAGTTCATGATTTCTTACGAAGCATCACGAAGTTGATCTTGTGTTTGAAAACATCATGGACGTATGAAAACATTTTCTCCATTTTGTGTGACAGCAAATTTTATTTTAAAATGTTGAGAGTTATTTACTTACTATTTAAGTAAAATGGCATACTATTTTATCAAAATAATTATTTCTCTTATAGACGGGAACAAAAAGAAATCATAAATATTTAATTTTAATTAAAAAAATAATTATTGTCATTAACATATAAATGAGCACGCTACTGTTCTGATAAACATACCTTCAACCTGGAGCCGAGATCTTTCGGACACTTCACTCTATAGCGAGAATAGGGGACTGCGTAGTCTATATATTATACGTCATTGAAAGAGACTGTCTATCCTTGTCTAAAGTGGCCTCTCAAGATGGCACTTCCTGTCTATCAATATGTTTACCCCCACTACCTTTACATTCCCTCTTGTCTTATTGCTCGATGGGTACAATGCAGTACAATGAATATGTTCATGGGACCATTCACAAAAGCGTCCTGATTAAATTTTAAACAATCGCCACCATGAGCAGGTCAGTCGATTTTGCTTTGACACTTTCTTAACCCTCGGAGCGAATTGTAGAATCGGGTCATTTATATTTTGATAGCTAGAGCACAGAATAATAAACAATCCGAAGGGCTACTCTCAGATGCCGCCTTTGAACTTTTTCAGCACGCGCGCCATGTTTTAGGAGGACACAAACATATGATTTGTGGGGTTATGCAATTGTTTACATTTATGTTTAATTATATTATATTTATGTTATATTTAAAACTTAATATAATTGTATAGTATGTCTATGATTGCCGTAAGTCAAATAAACCTGGTTTTTTTTCCATGCACACCACATAAACAACACTGGTTCCCTTTAAAATCCTCGTAAAACATGGCGGAACGTCTGCGCGTACTTAATTTTCCGTGGAGAGTGGGCATTCTGTTTGTTTATTATTCTGTGGCTAGAGCTAGACTCAACAACGACAGTCATCATGTTCTGGGCTATGCGAAAGACCTCTTCATCTTATCATTCTGACTTAAAACGTTTTGACGTAAAAAATGTTGGTATATAACCAATCAACTAAAAAATATTTTTTATAAACAAGTAGAACATTATACACTTTATCTAATTTATATAACGATGCACGTCATCGGCGTCATGGCCTGTGACGTCATATGATACCAACACGAAATATTTAGGGTTTAGGCATCGAGCAATAAGACAAAAGAGGGAATGTAAAGGTAGAAGGGGTAAACATATTGATAGACAGGAAGTGCCATCTTGAGAGGCCACTTTAGACAAGGATAGACAGTCTCTTTCCTTGTTTAAGAAGTCAAATTTAGTTTGGTTATGTTATTGTTTGTTCCAACTGTCACATGAAATTTTATTTAAATTGAAGTTTTTTACCAATTATGTCACTTTTTAGACTATTATCGTTAATATTTAATTAAAACTTTCTAGTCTGAAAAATATTTTATAGCTATTGTTAACAAATGTTGGAAAATTTAAATTTAACGCCTTTGCATTTCCGGATGTGTCCGCCATCAGAGGCCACTTTTTTGGTCTCCTTTTTATAACGATTAGATTCCCTCTTTTGTCTTATTGCTCGATGGGTTTAGGTGTGTTCTTTTTAGAATCACTTTACCGAGTACACTGGCATTACAGCCACTAGACATATTTTATTATATACGCGTAGAAATAATATTTAAAAATTTATATTAATGTTAACTTAAATAAATACACAATAATATGTTTCATTTAATTTGTATAAATCCATTATAAAGAGTTTTTATCAGGAACATTTGTTCGGATCACACTGTAACTGTAATCGAACGAAGGTAAAATTTTGGCATAAATTGGTAACACTTATTTGACAGTTGCGGTGTTGACACTTTTTGTACTTTATTATTTTGAATTTTAAAGTGAATACCTCTTGTTTTATATTTTTACCTATTTAATAAAATCTGTTCTTTTTAGAACAAAATTAGTGTGTTTTATTTAAAAAATGTCACGTAAGAATTTAAATAGTCGTTGTAAAGAGATGGTAATACTTTTGCAATCATTATGTGACCTATTTGATTTAAAATGGAGTCAGGATTTTTTTATACTTTGGCAACTATGTCAACTTCGATCTCTGACGTATATAATGACGTAAGTCGTTATCTAAATTAGATGAAGTATACGTCATTGTTAAATCTGTCTGTACGAAAAGCATGGTGGATGATGAAAAGTCCTTTTTGAAGCATTCAATATAGATATAAAAATATGGCAACACTGCCAAACCGAAAAATGTTATTCAATGGTTGACATTTGCGGCTATCTTCAGTTTGTACTTTCCTTAATGTCAGTTAATGTTCGATCAGTTCGATTTTGATTTTTGTAATGTTTTACGGACCTTGGATGTAAACATAAATCTGCAATTGTTTGTTACATAAAATCAAATTTAATAATATGGAAATAAAACAAGAAGTTACTGAGACAACTTGTAAATTAGAAATAGATAATGACACGTGTGTTGGTTCTTTTGATGCCTTTAAAATTGAAATTAAGGAAGAACCCAAGACAGAAACTGCTTACCAAGCATTTGATTATGTAGACTTAAATGAATTGACTATAAACACTGAAGTAGAAGGTGAAGATAAATTTATACCGTTTGAAGAAAAGCAAACAACAAATGAAGAAAGTAAGTAAATATCACTATATGTTATAAAGAATATTTTGTAATACCTAAGAATAATATTTACAGGGTATTACAAAAAGGATGGTCATAGATTATACCACGATTTTTAAAGATGAAAATAAGTTGATTTGGCCTCACTTATCATGTCTTCATCAATGTTATCAAGGAACTTGACCTCTCACTTACCTAGAGGCAAAAGTCCACCCAGAAAAAGTTCTGAGGTAACTTTTTACAGCAAAATATTGGATTAAAAACGGGACATCGAAGTAATGTAATACCTATTATACATTCTTTTTGCCTGTTAGCGTTTGTTTATAAAATCAATAATTTAGATTTTTATAAATTTTAAGAAAAATTGAGAGCTGTCTCTAACTGCTCTTTAGTATATATGTAAGTTAAGCAAAATAACTTATTTTCACCATTGCTATAATTTATGACCAATCTTTTTGTGACACTGTGTGTGTTGTTTATTACTTTAGACATCACTTGCTTATAATTGCAACTAAAATTCTAAAATAAAATGTAATGTTATTATTAGCATTCTGTAATTTTTGGATATAAATTATTTGATAATTAAGAATTTTTTGAAGAACTTCTTGTTGTTTAATTGGTTGTTTTGTGGCTACTTGTAAAAATAATAAATAACAAACTGAAGAAAACATTTTTTATTAATGAACTTGTTTGCGGGAGAAACAAGCTTACAGTCCTTGGCCAAAATTTTTAGATGAACTGCAGAGTGTATAAGATGTCATGTAAAATATTACTTAACTTTTAACTGAGTAACTAACATTGTACCATTTTATTATTTTAAATTCATTTGTTTTTTATTTTTATATTATCTAATCAATTACTAATTTATTTGACATAAATAAAACAGCATTTATTTAGAAAAGCAGCTGTTTATTAAGCTTTAAAGAAAAGTGAAATTAATGCTAGTAAAAGTCAGTATTTAGTTGAGCAACCTCCAGCCACTATCAAAGTTTTAATTCTGCATGGCATGCTATCAATGCAAGACTGTACTGTTTCCTGCATTTGAGGATGATGATTCCACACATAATCTTTTCTAGGAGCTGGTTTTTATTGGTAATCACATCTTCAGCCACTTCTCTTTTCATCAGCTCCCACACATTTTCAGTTGGGTTCATATTAGGGATATTACCCAACCAATTCAACAGAGGGATATTCAGAGGGGGCTCCATCTTGCATGAAAGTGAATAGTTCCCCATTTGGAAACCATTCTTTGAGCTTCTTAATCAACAAATTTTGTACTTCTTTTTACTGATCTTGATTCATTATTCCTTTAAAGACATACAGACATCTAATGCCCTTGCCGTCCATGACTGACTAAATCATCACTTTGGTAGGATGTTTAAAGGTTAGGATCACATCATCAGAATGAAACTTTTCTGCATGATGACTACACATACTGAACTTTATTCTACAAAATTTTTTCTCAATTTCTTTCAAATTCTCAAAACATGCAGGGGAACTTTACCTTCATAACAAGTCCTTTGTATCTCCTTTAATGAGAAGATTTGGTCTACAGTAGATCTGTCCTTTCTAAAGCCCACCTGATATTCATGTAGGATTCTTTCCGTGTTGCAATTTAGTTTATTTCTCAATATGCTTGCCAAGATTTTGTATACCATGTCTAGTAAGGCTATACTTCTATAGTTGTCACACTTCAGTTTGTCTCCTTTTTTATGCAGAGGGCATATGCAGGCCTCATACCACTCCGATGGCATTATTTCCTTTTCCCATACTTGCACTAGTAGCTGATATATTTTTCTTTGTAGTTGTTCTCCACCAAACTTGATCATTTCTATGCATATGTCAGGACTTCTGTTATTTTTCATTTCTTGTATTGCTGTCACCACCTCCTCCTCTGTAGGCTGCCTTTCAAATATCGCATCTTCTCCAACTGTCCAGTTGTCTACTTCTGAGTGGTTCATCTTACCATTTAATAATTCTTCAAAATGTTTTTTAACTTCTTTATAGAACAACCTCACCTCTTTGTTTTTAAACTTCTCTTCTATCTCTTTTAATTTCAACTCATTGTGGTATCTCTTTTTACTTCTACACAGAGCTTTCAATCTTCCTCGAATCATTCTATATTCTTGTTTTTTACACTCTGTATTATCTGTTAATATTTGTTGTCTGATCTTCTTCTTTTACTTTGCTATCGCCTGACACTCTTCGTCAAACCAATCTTTGTTTGTACTTCTCTTGGAGTCGCACTTAACTATTTTCTCGCTAGCTTCTGCTACAGCAGATTTAATTTGTTCCCAGGCTTGATCTGTTTTATTTCTACTTCGTTAAATTTTTCAATGTTGTACTTTCTCTTCGATTTATGGTTCAATTTCTCTTTTTCTTCCAACCTTCTCCCACATGTGACTTTAACGAGGTAATGGTCCAAGTCGATTTCAGCTCCTCTCATACTTTTTACCTTCTGAACGATATTCATATATTTACTTTCAATCATAACATGATCTATTTGATTTACTGTCCTTCCATCTGGGGAGACCCACATACCTTTGTATATCTCTTTTTGTTTTAGTTGTTTGCTTCTCACCACCATGTTTTTCTCCATGGCAAATCCAATAAGTCTTTGACCATTATCGTTTGTTTCTTTGTATTTACTGTAAAGTGTATTTGATGTGTGTTTAATGTAAAGTGTACTAATAATACAGACTGATCCAACACAATAAAACAATGGTTTGAATATTTATTGTTGAAATTTTATTATGGTTTATAGAATAGTATTTATAAATGGAATATCTTCCGTGTCAACTTCCTCTATATCAATATCAACAATATCCATTTGCTAGCATTTCATTCGTTTTATAATTCTTCTAGTAGTTGTTTTGTGTATACCACCAAATTCAGCAATAACAATATAAAAACAGCCTGTAGCATAAATTCGTTAAGTTATTAAAAATTATGCTGTGATATCAAGCCGATGGTACCTAAAACAGATTGAAAGAGTCCAGAATAGATTTTTGAGGGTAGCAGCCTATAAGAGTGGATACAGGAGAGAGGAATATGACTATCAGTGGGTAAGAGATAGTCTTAACTTACCAACACTTGAGTCAAGGAGGACATTGTTAGATTTATGTTTCTTACACAAAGTTATCAATGCTTTTATAGATTGTCCTCAACTCTTATCGCTTGTTAGTCTTAAAGTTCCTAGTAGAAGCAACAGACAATCAGAAATCTTTTCAGTGCCATTTCACCACACTAATTATGGTATCAATGAACCAACTACACGATTGGTCCGGAGTGCTAATAGCTTGCCAAGACAAATAGATATTTTTGACTCCAAAATTAGTTTGTTTAAAAAACAACTAAAAAGTATCTTACAATAAGTTGGTTGTACATCTGTATTATTCTTATATGTTTGTATTATTTTGAGGTGTTTGTTATTTTAATAATTTATTGTTGTTAAGGTGTAACTTTGTAAAACTTGTGATTGTTATTTTAATAATATATTGTTTTTAAGATATAACTTTTTAAAAATTGTAAGTAAATGGATGCCGTATATAAATAAATAAATAAAGATAAAAAAAAACAAAAAGATTTTTACTGTTACTATACATATAAAAAAAATATTTGACTAAATATGTTTCAATGAAAGAAAGGTAATGTATACTTGCTGAAGATTTATATGACATAAAACAGGACCCAGCTATTGTATAAATTGTCTCACAGTATTTTTATAGAGACGAAACCTTAACAAAAATTCGTTATCATCAAATTCTTCCATATAATTTTCTCGTCCTCCTATGTAGGTTCGGCCGTTATTTAAAAAATATATTATTCTTTCATTATCAGTGGAGAATTCCACTGTCACGTACGGGACATATGCACAATTTTTACAAGATTATAATGTTTGCCAATTTACACTTACAGCACAATATTTATGCATTTCATAGACTCACGTTGAAAAGACATACAAGATGTACTTTTTAACAGGTGTTATCAATAACTATTGTGTCTTGTGAATTCACTGCCTCAAAAAGAAGAGCTATCAAGTACGGGACATCTCAAGTCAACCACCTATTTGCAGTGAGAAACTCATAGTGATATTTCAGCTCACGTATTATAGTATTAAGTGTAATTTTTGTGTGTGAAGCCATAATTACAAGCAACATAACCGTGTATGCAGATCAATTCTATAAATAAGCTTAAAACAATTTTTTTGTCTGTGTCACGTACGGGACTCATCCGTCACGTACAGGACTTTTAAATCAAACATGTAAACTAAGTTAGGCATGACAAATAAAAACAAATATTATAGGTTAGAATGCAATTTTATTGTTTAAAATACACAAACTTGAACACAACAGTTTAATTTGGCCTTACAATAAGTTAAAATGTTAAAGTTTCTATTGACTGTAAAGAAACATAAAATGTCAATACTCATTAAACTGAAAGAAATTTACTTTGATGGTACACAAGGCAAATATCGAACACAGTAGTTAATCAAATCTTGCCCAAGTACTTTCGATCACAAGATCATCCTCAGGGGCATTTCGTCAGTTGTGGCCTATCCAGGAGTAATAGAATGTTATAAATGTAAATTGGGACATAACAAATACACTAAACAAAGACAAACAAACACTTTAAAATTTAAGAAATGGAGAAGCTACATTTTATATAGAAGCCGGAGACAGAATGAAACATTCCATTTCTTAAATTTTAAAGTGTTTGTTTGTCTTTGTTTAGTGTATTTGGTATGTCCCAATTTACATTTATAACATTCTATTACTCCTGGATAGGCCACAACTGACGAAATGCCCCTGAGGATGATCTTGTGATCGAAAGTACTTGGGCAAGATTTGATTAACTACTGTGTTCGATATTTGCCTTGTGTACCATCAAAGTTCATTTATTCAAACATTCAACCTTATATTGAAATAAATTTGTACAATCCCCTATTATTAACAACTCTGGGAGGGTCAATCTCTCGTAATACATCTTCCTTGGAGTAGAAAATGCAGTCGGTGGTTGAGGCCATTTGAAATGATTTGGTGGACCAGTTGGAACCATTACTGACACTTGTACATATTCATTTTCTATGAACATAATTTCTCCTGGGAACTCTTTTTCATCATAGGTAACAACTACCCAACTGCCAAGAACAAAAGTAACTGAACCTGCTCTCGAGACAGGTTCAGTTATTGATTCCATCAAACAGTTTTTTTTTGTTAGAAGAGAACCATTACTGCACTGTAAAACATGAAGTCCTTTTATTCTTGAGCTGCTACTGCAGCAAAGTCTTTAGCTGATTGTACTATACACTCATTCTTTCCTTGAGCCATCATTTTTGATCTTACTAAGCGCTTGATGTTTCCACCAACCCCGTCTACTACACCCTTACTATGGGAGGTGGCAAAGAATTTCCAGGTAATTTTTTTTATATTTATTTTATAGCAACTGCAGTGTCTTCACCATGAATTTATTTTTGAATCCTGAAGAGGGACCATCACTCCAAATCACTTCTTCTAAAATTTCGGGGTCCTCTTTAATAATATCTTTATAAAAGAAATCCAAAAACACAATAATTGTATCTTTGGGAACAACAAAAGTTTACCATTGTTACAAGTTACATAAGACATTTTTACAGAAATCATTATTATACACATATTTTAAAGACTTTAATTTGAACATAAAATTCTCATAAATTTTACACTTACATTGTTCAGAGGTAGTTTCTTTGAGTAACAATATATTTTTTGGCCTTAAACTACAAAATTTAGAAAAGCCAACCTTTACATTTTCATTATGCTAAATGCCTCACGTAGAAACACAGTCATGTAGTATTTCTGCAACTTCTCCTTCTTCCCATCTTTCCAAACAGTCATAACGTCTTTCATCCCCAGGCAGGTATACACTATGTCTAGCCGATAAAAGAGGTTGATAATTGAAGTCTCTTCAGTTTTTGGAGGCCTACTGCTTGTATCCGTTAAACTTTCTTTCATTGTATTACTAAACTGTAGACCAGTGCGTTTAGCAAGACCGGTCACTACTGCTTGTTGTTTACGAGGCGAATTTGGTAAAGATCTTACAGTTCTCCAGACGGCTTTCGAAAGTCTGCTTGCAGCTATATAGTAACACAGGCGAAGAGTCATTGGTGTATACCAGTGGCGGCTAGTGGCTTGAGAGACAAGGTCGGCAAGGTATTTTTTGTCTCCTCAGATAGGTATACCGTCTAATAAAGACTTCAATCTTCATAGGAGATTTTTTGTTTTTTTGTTTTTTGTTTTTTCCTTTAAATTTAGAACCTAAACATGTTTATAAATTAACTCTAGTCTATGTTGTTTGGAAGTAGCAAAATGGGTAATAACGTCATCGTAAAATTTATTAGAGTTTTGGAGAGATTTTAATTTTTTTTCTATTGACATTTGAGACAAGCTTGACATTCTCTCTTGTTTCATGGTATTTCGACAATAAATTTTGATTCTTTTGAGGCAAGAGAAATCTCGTTCATTTGAGGCAGACGTTGGTGGTAATGAGAGAATTAATGACAATAATTTATCAATTTCGGTAACAGTTTGTTGTAATGAATTACAATATATAAAATTATACATATCTTGTAACTTATCCCATCTTCGGAAAATATTTGGATCAGCATATAAAACTTTTAATTCATTTTCTAATTTTATTTTATTAAAGAATGATGGATAATTTTTAATCAACCTGTCCAATAAATATCTTGGAAAATCTTTGGCGTAACTTTTAAATTTTGAATCGTCAAAGAGGTCAAAAATTTGCAAATCTTCAAAATTCGAAAAACGAGTATCTATTTGCATAATAATAGTATCCAAAATTTCAAAATATACTCGTTTTTTGAGATCTGTTTCTGTGTCATGCCTTTGTCTTTTTTTTTTGGGGGTTCGAAAATATCAAGCGAGTCCAAAACGTCACTGCGTATATACTGGAAATTACTATCATTACGAAAATCTGACTGAGATTTTGCAGCAGTCTTGTTATTCTATTTTTGGAATGAATAATGTCTTAACTGATTCTGAACAACATTGAATATCAAATCGGTTTGGGTAAACACTTTCTTAAAAATATTTAAAAGTAGGCAAGCTTGAGAAAAATGAAGCAAATCCGCTTAAACTGGCAAAAAAAAGACGACATTCTTTAATTTTTTATACATGTATCTTGCAAAACTAAATTCATTCTATGTGCACGACAATGAGTAAATAAAGCTTGCGGTGCAATAGTTTTAACTTTTGCCTGGAGACCATTTAATTCACCAGACATCACGGCAGCGCCGTCATAAGTTTGCCCTACCAATTTATTTTTGATATCAAAAAATTTTAATTTGTCCTTTAAAACACCGAAAATATGTTCTGCCTTATGGCTTTTACTCACGTCTGTAAAACCTAAAAACTTCTCATAGATATTACCACGTAACGCGTATCGAACAACAATTGATAATTGTGAATGACATGATATGTCGGTAGTTTCATCTACTTCTAGTGAAAAGCAAATGGCTTCCTGAATCTCAGATTCAACAACGTTACTCAAAATGTAACTAATTGATTATTTTAATTCATTCTGGATTGTTTTAGATACACCGCTAAATGTCTTCGAACCAGAAAGTAAATTAGAAAATTCCAAATCGTATTTCTTAAACATTTTTATTAGTTCTCTATAATTATCTTGATTTAACGAATGCTCCGATTTATCGTGTCCCCTAAAAGATAATTCCTGACAACTTTAAAAAATTACAATATCAATTAAACGACGTAAAACTGCGTGATTATTTTTTACAATTTCGTTATGTATAGCATTTTCACGTTGGGCATTATCTAATGAAGCATGGATATTTTGTTTTCCAAATAAATCTAATTTAATCTGGCTGTAAGTATGATCTTTCGAAATATCATGTTTATGTAAAGCCCTAAATAATTCCTTTAAATTATCGTAATCAGATTCACACCACGGATTTTGATGTTTGCCCCTATTTGTCGATACTAAAATGCAAGGCCAACAAAAAAGTTTGTTTTTTTATTTCACTCCCGGTAAGCCATGAGTAGTTGCTGTACCAATTATCTGAAAATGATCTATTACTTCCCTTACCCGCACTAATATTTATAAGCCTGGACATTTTAGGCAAAGGACGCTCCTTATTTTTAATAACAATTTGTTCTTCGTATGGAATTGATGAAAACCAAAACCCATTATGAAAAATATAATTTACAATATCAGACTTATCAATACTTACAGTTTCTCCCATGGCTTGCATTTTTTAGGTGTTTACTGAATTTGTTTACACTTTAATTAAAAAAAAACTTCTAATATGTCAAAAAACCCTTTAACCGTTAACTATTTACGGCAGACGTAGCGTATCACAGTATTACTTTAGAAAATAAAACTAAATCACAAAAAGATAGGTTAGTTCGTGCACTGAATATCACTTCAGTTTACTACATATATGAAATAACATTTCGTCCCACGCTCGCAATGTACAGTTCGCGACCAATCACCAATCCAAATGAAACATCGGCAGATTTAAATTTGCCGGACTTGGTAATTAAGTTCATATGGAAAGAAATGTATATTTGGTTGCTAACCAACCAATATTCCGTTGATTTTTACAAGGAAAGTCAAGGTTGGGATCGGCTAGCCGAAAAAACAACGTGCCTTTTTAAGAATTCATAGGCGGATGGATGTCTCCGATATCGGAACATTTATTTGAACAGTGTCTACGCAAGGATCACTTAACGCTCAGATTGGACGAATTCTTTTAAAAACCATGAATAAAATTTAGTCTGGTCGAATTCTTTTAAAAACCATGAATAAAATTTAGTCTTTATTATCTCACAGATTCACAAAAACAAATGACATAAACTGATTACCTGCCACAATTATTTATTGAATTACTGAATAAATTAAATATTAAAATAATCTATAATATCTATAAAGATGTGGGTCGGCACTGCCGACCCTGACCGGCCGCCACTGGTGTATACACTGGCCTTTGCATGGCTTTGTCTTTTTCCTTGCTCTCTGAAGTCTTTTTCTGTTCCTTTCAGCGAGTTTAGAATGGTGCAACTCGTTCAAAAAATAACTATTGATCAATGATTTAAATCTTAGAATTGACAGTAAGCAAATCAGTTGTTTTACAGTCTGATGGTGCAACTGGGCATTAAGCTTCCATTACAAGTTCAAAATAAACTTAGAAGTAGCTTTTCTTTCTTTTATCTTTCTCAAATTAAAAAGAAACTTATATTTTAGCTGATCAAAAACACATGATTGTCACATGTCCCGTACGTGACGTCACATACAGTGACGTCTGAATGTGTAAAAAATCTACAAAAATTAAGATGGTTAGTAATAACATATACTATTTGGATCTATAGTTGGCAATAATTAATAATTGACACTTGATGTGATGAATGTGAAAAATATATTTTTTTGTCACATACGGGACATTACAAACAGCTAAAAGTTAATATTTAGTTTATAACCTTAAAAGTTGCTTGTGGTTCCTTATAATACACAGTTTTATTAATTTATACATCAAACTTTATTATTTAATACAAATAAATAGAAAAATGTTATAAGATATTTACCAGATATCCTCAAAGTAGTCTTAACTATCAAACATCAACTAAAGCTGGTGGCCGCCATCTCTAATTATGCTGTGTAAACACTTGCACAATTTTTTTTTCCAAAAATTGATTTTTTCCACAGAGTACAAAGCTCTAACAACAATCATTAAAAGTCATAATACCTAATTTCATTTTTTTATAAGAATGTCTTTGTTTTCATAAAATCGCCCATCATCAAAAATAAATTAAAATAATAGTTCAAACACTGACACGAAAAACAAAACAAAAATATAATAGTTTATTTTATAAATTTAAGCTTAGAATTCCTTGATTATCTGAAAACGGCTGTTAATCATATTACTTTTGGCTGGGTAAAGTAAATCGACTGTTAACTCTTCATTCTAATCGGGAATGAAAGTACCTTTTAGCGCTGATTAAAGTTAACCGGCTAACAAAATTGTGCTAATCAAGGTTTAATTAGTACTGAAAGTACCGGCTCTAAGAACATTTCAAAGATGATACACTTACCTTCAAAAATACTTTGCTAATATAATAGAATCTTCGATAAACGTTTTCACTCGTAACTTAGCATAACGATGGATAAAATAACTAAACTACAATGAGGGTAGGCAAATATGTTGTAAATGAAATGAGGTTGAATGTTCGAATAAATAAACTTTGAAAATAAGGCTATTATCGAGCACAAGTTAATTAAATCTATCCCAAGTACTTTCGCTTAAATAGCATCTTCAGGGACATCTGAAATAAGCCAAGAAAACGTTTTTTAGATGAAGTAAATTAGTTAACTTCGATAAAAAAAACTCGAAGTTAATGGATGAAAAAAGTTTTTGAGATTAACATTTTAGACTTACTTCGTCAAAATGTAAACTATCCGGCAAGCGTAGAATGTGGAAATATTAAAAATAACATAAAATTGTACAAAACACTACACTAAAACGAGGACAAACAGTTTAAAATTACTTAAAGATTCTACGCTACATTCTCTGTCAGTATCTGGAGGGATAATGATTTAAGCGGAAATGATACGGTGACGTGACATATGACAACTTTGATAGGCAGTAAAAGTTATGGATCTGTGATCAGCAAATATTAAAATTCTGTATAAGTTGTCATTGGCCAAAGGTCCAACTAGAACTACTACTGAAAAAATCAGCCGATGAAGTATGACATATAGAATATTTTGATTTAAACTAGATTGCATAATCCAGATCTCTTTGGTCTATTTCTTTCATTCACAATTTATGTACACTTCATTTAGCCTCAAACCTACAACCTTATTATTACAGACGGGTGTGAGTGTGAGATCTGGATTATGCAATCTATTTTAAATCAAAATATTCTATATGTCATACTTCATCAGCTGATTTTTTCAGTAGTAGTTCTAGTTGGACCTTTGGACAATGACAACTTATAATACAGAATTTTAATATTTGCTGATCACAGATCCATAACTTTGACTGCCTATCAAAGTTGTCATATGTCACATGTCACCGTATCATTTCCGCTTAGATCATTATCCCTCCAGATACTGACAGAGAATGTAGCGTAGAATCTTTAAGTAATTTTAAACCGTTTGTCCTTGTTTTAGTGTAGTGTTTTGTACAATTTTATGTTATTTTTAATATTTCCACATTCTACGCTTGCCGGATAGTTTACATTTTGACGAAGTAAGTCTAAAACGTTAATCTCAAAAACTTTTCATCCATTAACTTCGAGTTTTTTATCGAAGTTAACTAATTTACTTCATCTAAAAAACGTTTTCTTGGCTTATTTCAGATGCCCCTGAAGATGCTATTTTAAGCGAAAGTACTTGGGCTAGATTTAATTAACTTGTGCTCGATAATAGCCTTATTTTCAAAAAAAATATGTTGTAGGCAACCAACATTCCATTTGCAGTGTTGCAGAGCAGGACAATACATGAATTTTAAAGCAACCGGTATTCCCCCCACTCTTCCCTATATATACTACTATTATATTCCTTTATTTTTGCAATATTTCTTCTGTTCCAGTAAAATGTTTATAGTTCGTTTGTATTTTAGGTTGCCCCCAGAAGGAGAACAAAATGAAAATTATGGAAACGTTACTTTCATCTCATAAAGGAAAATATATATGTCAACATGCTGAAGGAAATCTACTAAATAAAAATATGAAAGTTGGGACTGGCCAAAGACCTTACAAGTGTGAAACTTGTTTAAAGCAGTTTCTTACTACAAGTAATTTAAAAAGACATTTGAGAATACATACCAGAGAAAAACCGTACAAGTGTGAAATTTGTTTTAAGCAGTTTTCCTTTACAAGTCAATTGAAAACACATTTGAGCACACACACTGGAGAAAAACCGTACAAATGTGAAATTTGTTTTAAGCAGTTTTCTCGAACAAGTAATTTGAAAAAACATTTGAGGTGCCATGCTGGAGAAAAACCGTATAAGTGTGAAATTTGTTTAAAGCAGTTTATTACTATGAGTGCTTTGAAAATTCATTTGAGAATACACACCGGAGAAAAACCGTACAAGTGCGAAATATGTTTTAAACAATTTACTGAAACAAGTGGTTTAAAAAAACATTTAAGGGTGCATACTGGAGAAAAACCGCACAAGTGTGAAATATGTTTTAAGCAGTTTTCCAATACAAGTCAATTGAAAACACATTTGAGAACACACACTGGAGAAAAACCGTACAAATGTGAAATTTGTGTTAAACAGTTTAGTCAAACAAGTAGTTTGAAATCTCATTTGAGAGTGCACACTGAAGAAAAACCATACAAGTGTGAAATTTGTTTAAAGCAGTTTTCTCGAACGCTTTATTTGAAAAGACATTTGATGTGCCATGCTGGAGAAAAGCTTCACAAGTGTAAAACTTGTTTAAAGCAGTTTATTTCTACAAGTGATTTAAAAAGACATTTCAGAATACATACCGGAGAAAAACCGTACAAGTGTGAAATTTGTTTTAAACAGTTTAGTCAAGCAAGTTGTTTGAAATCTCATTTGAGAGTGCACACTGGAGAAAAACCATACAAGTGTGAAATTTGTTTAAAGCAGTTTTCTCGAACAGGTTATTTGAAAAGACATTTGAGGTGCCATGCTGGAGAAAAGCTTCACAAGTGTAAAACTTGTTAAAAGCAGTTTATTACTACAAGTGATTTAAAAAGACATTTGAGAACACACACTGGAGAAAAACCATACAAATGTGAAATTTTTTTTAAGCAGTTTTCTCAAACAGGTTATTTGAAAAGACATTTGAGGTGGCATGCTGGAGAAAAGCTTCATAACTGTGAAACTTGTTTAAAGCAGTTTATTACTACAAGTGATTTAAAAAGACATTTGAGAATACATACCGGAAATAAACCATATAAGTGTGGAATTTGTTTTAAACAATTTATTGAAGCAGGTGGTTTAAAAAAAACATTTAAGGGTGCATACTGGAGAAAAACCATACAAGTGTGAGGTTTGTTTTAAGCAGTTTAGTGAAGCAGGTAGTTTGAGAATACACACTGGAGAAAAACCATACAAGTGTGAAATTTGTTTAAAGCAGTTTATTAATATACGCACTTTGAAAATTCATTTGAGAAGACACACTGGTGACAAAGCACACTGGTCACAAACCTTACAAGTGTGAAATTTGTTTTAAGTAGCTTTCTGGAGCAAGTTATTTAAAAAGACATTCGAGGTGGCACACTGGAGAACAACTTCACAAGTGCGAATCTTGTTTAAAGCTGTTTATTACTGCAAGTGATTTGAAAGTACATTTGAGAGTACACACTGGAGAAAAACCATAAAAGTGTGAAATTTGTTTTAAACAGTTTAGTGTAGCAAGTAGTTTGAAAAGTCATTTGAGAGTGCACACTGGAGAAAAACCCTACAAGTGCAAGTAATTTGAAAACACATTTGAGAGTACACACTGAAAAAGACTACAAAGCTGAAACTTGTTTAGAGCAATTTATTACTGCAAGTTATTAAAAAAACAACTGGAGGAGAATTTCACAAATTTGAAATTTGTTTTAAACAGTTTATTACTAAAAGTAATTTAAATACATGTAAGAGTGCACACTGAACGTTTATCAGGTCAAGTAAATATGGATGTTGGTGTAGTATTATATAAATCAGAATTTATATAATACTAGAATTTTAGAATTAAATTTCTACTAGTGTAGAATTTTAAATCTCATAAGCAGTCAAAGTAGCAGTTGTACTATGTAATTTAATATAAATGTAAAATAATGATAAATATATAAACTATTGTAAATTGGTTTATTTTAAAATAAATAATAATTTTTCTATTTTTATGTATACAGGGAATAATAACTTATAATATATATCAATAGATTTATAATTGAATACTGATATAATGATCACTTTTTGAACATGATTTTATCATTAGATATTTTTTAGTAGATCGATATATTGTTTCAGTCAATCAGTAAATTGAAGTTGAAATCAGTAGATTACTGAAAAATCAGTAGACCTGTGTTACGTCCCTCCACACATATTCTTATTTTTTATTTTATATTTAATTCCCACTTAACTTAACTTAAACGTAACTTAACCACTTAACTTAACACGTAAACATTAGTTTACGTGTGTATGCACGTAAACTAATACGGTCCTGTATGCACCGCTCCTATGAGACTTAAGGGAGACGAAGCTATTGCGGACTACACGCATCTCAGTCTTATATAGATTAGCGCCAGTTTTTTGTGTATGATTAATCACACAACTTTAAGAAAACGCTGCTCCCCTGAGTTCCCCAAGTGTAGGTACTGTGGAAGAAGCAGAAGCGTTAGTTTAACATGACAAGTACCGTAATTTGATTGCATACACACAATATTGATATTTATAAATTTTACATGTAACCTATTATCATATAAAAATAATACCAGCACCTGCATAAACATTTGACCAAGTGTTGATTCTGATAGCTATTAAATTTGTACACCTAGTAACTCTGCGAGAGGTAGTAATGGGCAATGTACAGTAGGGTGGAGTGAAACATCAAGATTTTTTTTTATTCGAAATGTAATAGCGCGAAAAAGTTGCTTACTGCATAGAGGAGTACCATGTTTTTTTTATTTTTTTCTACCATTTCATCTTCAGGGTGAAACAAAAAAAATAATAAAATTTTGTTTAATGTAATAGCGCGGATAAGTCTTACTGCATAGAGAAGTACCATGTTTTTTTTTATTTTTTCTACTATTTCATCTTCAGGGTTGTACAGGGTGAAACAAAAAAAATAATAAAAATTTTTTCTAATGTAATAGCGCGGAAGCTAAATATATTAATGACTATTAGGCTTTTTACCAACTTTTATAGTTTTAAAAAGTCTTCTACATTTAAAAAGACAAGAAAATATAAATCCCTTATTTTATAAAAACTTTTAACATAGAAAAATCTCTAATATAGAAAACAAACCGTTTACTAAATAAACAGGTTCTCTTTAAAAAAAAAAAGTTCAACCAAATATTATTATCTAGACTATTAAATGGAAATTAAAATGCTACTTGTCTTTAAATTCCTAAAAAATGTATGCACTGTATTGCGCCTTAGTGTTAAATCGAGGTAATATGGCTCTTGAATGAATCCTTGCTCGAACAAATCCATCTCAAGTCATAGTCGAGGACAGAATGGGAAGCTTCTGTTACAACCTTCACACATATTTCTACTGCTTGAGTATGACAAGAAAATTACAAAAAATTAGTTGGAAAAATTTCTTCACCATTAATACATTTTCTAATATTCTCATCAGTTGTAGTAGATGAAAGGGGAGGAATTGTAACAGAGCAATTTTGCCAATCAATTAGTTCATAATATTCACTAGCATTGAAATTTAAATCAGGAATTAAAAATTATCTTACATTCGTGTCCACAGTAGGTATTTTTGTGCGCGTCTTCAACATTCTGTGTAAGGCAAGTTGTCTTATGGAAGGACGATCATCAAAAAGCATTGCTAGGAGAAGGTTCTCCGGATGACAAAAATACGAATTTCTTTTGATAACAGGATCAATGACGGCTTTTTACTCGTTCCTCAGGTAGGCAAATTGAGCACAGCCCACGCGTAGGTTATTTTGTAAAACGTGGTTTTAGACGGAGCGACGCATATTAAACCCAAACCACGGCCAGGCTACTGCCAGACTTGGTTGGCGTGGATAGAGTTGTGCTAGCAACACAGTTTCGTGGGTCTCTACCTAACCTTAGATATTTTGTTTTGTGTGACCAATTTTTTGTTATTCAGTGAAAATGGAAAAGTTTATTGAAATTGTTCGAAGCTTTAGTGTCTTGTATGAAACTAGTAATGAAGATTACATGAAAACAAAACTAATATTTTCTTTATTTGCGCTAAGCGACTCGGATGTAAGTCGCCGTTATAATTATTCAAAAAATAATAATTTATATTAATTTTTTTATTAAATCAAATGAGAAATATAACAAATCGAGAACTAAGGAAAAAAAACAAATTTTCATTTCCTAGCAAAATGTTTATGAACACCCAAGATGAAAGCTTCAAAATAAAATTTGATGGTACTTTTTCGTGATGCTCATATTGTAATGGCATTTATACACTGAAATTAAATTAAAAAAGAACATGAAGAAAGTAGAAAAATAATAAAAAATTCTCAAATAGGCCGGGCCTAAGAGTGCCAAGTTAACGAACGTTCTCATCTAACGGATATATTTGGAATTACGGTAGAGTCCTTGAGGTAATTAAAAGTACTGGGCAGATAAGATGGCGTGAGCAACTTTATTAAAAAAAAATTAATCGAAATTATAATGAATTTTCTAAAACTTTTGAAATGGTTACAAATGAAGATAATGCAAAAGCCGCCCAGAACTGGATTACAGAGGAATTAAAGAACCTAATTGATGTTGAAAAATTATAGGTACCGAACTGTTTTTATAAATCTAATTTATTGACTTTATTTATTATAAAATGTTCTACACTTTACAAGTTTATTTACGTACATTTATTTATTTAATCTACATGGAAGGAAACACTAAAATATTGAAAAGAAAAAGATTTGATTTCACGTATAATAGTGCGTCTATGTAGCTGTTTATACGTATTTCGGCCTAATAGGTCCCATCAGAATGGCAATTCATAGTCGCTCTGAACGTGAAAATAAAACTTTTCTGTCTTAGGAAGCAATTCTAACATAGCTTCGAATAGACGCAAATAGCGACATCTGATATTAAAATCCGTAAACTAATTTTCGAAACCAAATTCAGATTTTTTGCTTTAATCTGTGACTTCTAATAATTGCAAAGCAAAACAGATGCTGATAAAGATGTTATTAGAGGCATGGGAAATCTAAAATTTGCATTCTACGACATATCTCCTCAACTAAGCAAAAATCCTTAACGAATTGGTTTCAGCGCAATAGCTGATTACTTTTCTAACTTTCTTATGCGCTTCTCGACTTGAAAGCGATTTCCGTAACATTGTGTAACATCCTACACACTTTTTCCTTGGTTTGCATCCTTTACCCTCCGGTTTTACAAATGTATGGATTTTTAGTTTCGGTGTTTTATTTATTGTATCTCTAGTATTCGTAGTAACTAATGACCGAGCTAATTAACTTCTAAATTGCATCATAGACAACTTTTTTCCTGTGGCTAACTGAGAAACGACCCATGCATTTACAACAAACATTCCAAAAAGCAACTCGAAACAAAACTTTCGATACCATTTTAGTGATTTCCTGAAAACCGTAAAATAGGCGGACATTTGATGACTTATATCCACACCTTTTTTAGCTTTATTGTAATCAATAATACATTTTGGTTTTTTTATTTCATTACCTTTTTTATCTTTTTTACCAGGTTCTACAAGGATCGCTTCATGTGTGACATCAGATGTGATCATCAAAACTGGTCTCTTTATTTATCCACTTTATTATTCTTAAATTCCCACTTTCTTCTCCATACACCTCAGATTTCTTCATCTTTCTTTCAAAAGATTTTGGAATCCCTTTTCTATTAGATCGAAGTGTTCCGCAATATTTGATATTTCTTAGATACAATTCCTTCACTAAAGAAATGCTGGAATAGAAATTATCAGCGTATAAGGTTCTGCCCTCCTGCTGGTCTAAATTTAAAATTAATTTTAGTACAATGCCTTCTGAATGATTGTTTACTGATATTATTAACCTAATCGTAGTTTTTACCTGCATAAACTATTATATTGTGCGTATACCCATCTACTGTAAATAATTTGTATAGTTTGATGCCATATTTATGTGTTTTATTCGGAATGTACTGTTTGAATAACAATCTACCCCTCCAAGAAATCATGCTTTCATCTATTATAATCTCTTGGCCAAGTGTCAAGACAGACTTAAAGTTTTCCAGCAGTATATCAAGCAATGGTTTTACTTTGCAGAGCCTATTTTCACAGCAACGGTTTTATCGGAAAAATGTAAATATTTGAGCAATGTTAAAAATCTATCACGGGCCATGATGGAACTTACAAATGCATTATGAAACATTTCGTCTTTACGCCAATAAGCACTAAGTGACGGCAAAGGAACTAAGCCCATTGTTAAAATTATTAAGCCTGTAAGCATCTAGCGGTTCTTTGATATTTTCCATATTAACATTTAATTTATGTATACAATTTGTTACAAACGGGTCGAGTTTCGGAAAAATAGGCCCCCATAGGTCACATTGTTGACTTCGAATTTTAGCGACATTTTGGTCAGAGTATTGATTATGTTGATGCCCTGCATTTGAAGCAGAAAATAAATCTGATTCTGCTTCAGAAATTGACTCTTCTTCAGAAGACGGCATGTAGCTTGTATCTATTATAGAATCGTCACTAGAAAATGGCTCATCATCATTATCACTTGATACTTCGATATTAGTTAATTCATACATAGTAGTATTCTAAGAGGGGTCATATTCAATGTCTTCTTCTAACACATCTTCCCTAATATAATTGTCTTGATTTACTGTTTTTTCATGAGTATCTCTTGTAACCATTCCAAAATAATGTCCATTTTGTTCCTGTAATAGATTATTACCAGATTCTTCAGAAAAAACCGAACATGCAGGTGACTCGTCATAATCTACTAGTTTCTGTACAATGACTTTTGGTTGAGAAGATTGGTTTTCTTTGTCAGTTTCGGGAGCGAGTTTTAATATTTTGGTCGCTCTTCTGTTCATTTTTGAAACACTAGAACAAATCTTATATTTGTATAAAAGGCACAGTGAAATGAAATAAACAATTATTAAAAGTTTATTTTACAATCCAAAGCATATTCACAAACATATATTTATATTCTATATAGATTCTGCCTTGTGTCTTACAAATAGAAGGAAAAATATCTTTATCTAAAATGGTTTAGATTGCAAAATAAACCAAAACTATATAGTAATTTTAATGTGTTTTTGTTAAAATATTAGTGTATAACCCGACAAGCGAGAGCTGGCTGGTTGCGCGTAGAACAAATTGAAAAGTGGAAGGGATTGCTCATTTCTATTGCAGTCGTCTAGGAGTTCACATCGTGTATAAACGTTTAAGTACCTATACTATATACCTATAATCGCGATTAAGTACCTCTCCTATCTCTCTTAGAATAATTTCTTTTCTATTTTTGCGCAGCTCACCCGCCAGCACTCGCTTGTCGGATTATAGTTTTGTTTAAAAACTATAAATAAATCGATAGGTACTAATAGCTTACCTTCAAAGATTAATATAATACTGCAAGTTTGACACAAAACTTAAAAAGATCGGAAGACCTCCGCGGTACGTACCGTATTACGATCAAAATTATTATTATATTACGGCTAGGGTCGTTCGGGTCACGAACTTCATTTCGGTTACTATTGAATTTACCGCGAAATTCTACACAAGGCGCTTTTTGAACTATCGACATCGGTTGACTAATAGTGGAAATACGCAATTCGAATATTGAGAAAGTCAAGAAAGATTTCTACAAAAATTTTAGATCATTACATATACAGGACCTCGGTGTCCCGAACCGCCGCACATACGTTGATTTTAAATAATTAGCCGGCCAAAAGTCAAATTTCAAAAGTGACGTAAAAAATTTAAGAAATATCCTAGAGATACATGATGGTTTGAATTAACAAAAAATAACTGTCCCAACTCTAGAACTGTTTACCATGCGCGTGCGCAGACGCAGGCGCGCGGTAGGTAGCTTGTCAATAACGTTTTGTTGTCTACGCCTAGTAATACACTTTTTATATATCGTGATATTTTGTGATATTCAGCTTATTTTTTAAAGTGATTATGATGGAATCAAATAATTCAGGTAAGAATGCATATTTCTTGAAATATATAAAGAATGTTTACTGTTATCTTATATTATTTTTTCAAAATCAAAGGCAATCTGTTTTGTAGTAAAACTTTTGTTTACTTTTTATGTTTATAAGACATTAAGTTATATTATCGCCCCAGATCCAGCAATGCTGTTTATTTTATAGTATATTGCATATATTTGGCTAATTAATGCCGTACGATTTAGCTGCGGATGGCCGAATTACAGGGGTTTTTGTTTATTTTGTTTTATTGATGACGTCACACAAATAAAAGTACTTAATTGTATTCACTGTAACAATTTACGATTTTCTTTGTTTTAGCTACATCTGGTGCCTTTGGCATAAAAATAGTGACCCGTAAATATCTTTACGACCAAATGAAGCTTCAAGATTTGCCTAATTTAGATGATAAACTGAAATATTTAGAAAATCACTTACTGACCTGTTATGGTGACACATCTGACAATTTAACCAGTTTAAAGCGAAGATTTCGGCATTTTAAAACGGCCATGAAAGAGAAATGGTTAAAGGCCCACCGAAAAGAGGCTATATTTTTACAAACAAATAGAGTTTGGTTAGATGGAACATTTATACTCGTAGAAAACGAAAAAATGCGACCAGGTCGGCCATCTAAATCATTTAATGACTCCAGTGAAAGAACGAAAAGGAGAAAAACAGAAGAAATACGTTCTTCGCTTGATGGAGAAGTTATCGTTCATGCAGCCCAATCAACATTACAGGCTCGAGGAAAAAGAAATGCTTCAAAAATATTAAAAGATATTACAAACTCTCCAACTCGTGCAGATAAATATAGAGATGCGTTCAGGAAAATAAATAAAGAAAACATTACTGCTCTTACACCGTTGCAAGCCCTAGCAATGTTTGTTGAAGCTGATTTAACCAAGCGACAGTATGAAATCATTAGAAATACAAATAAATCTTTTTATCCTTCCTATGACTTACTGTTAAAGGAAAAAAAACAATGTTACCCGCCAACGGATTGCATAAAGGTATCAAGTACTTGCGCAGAAAGCAGTTTACAAAGTTTAATAGATAACACCGTTTACCGCTTATCAGTGGGGTTAGAAGAAATCCTTTGTTCTCTAAATGACAATGAAAGGAAGTCTTTAAAAATTATTTTTAAATGGGGTTGTGACGGATCTCAACAAGCCAGATACAAACAGAAATTTGACGATGACGCTGCTACGGATGCGCATATATTCCTATCTTCTTTTGTTCCACTTCGAATAGTATGTGGCAAAAAAGGTAAAAAAGTAATTTGGCAAAACCCAATACCGTCCTCACCTAGATATTGTAGACCTATACGATTTAGCTTTGTAAAAGAAACAGTTGATGTAACGAACGAGGAGATAAGTTACGTTGAAGAATCTGCCAAAAACTTAACACATACTAAAGTTGTTTTGAACGGTAACACATTCATGTTTGATCATGTTTTTAAGATGACCATGATTGATGGCAAGTTTGTAATGCTGCAACTAATACAAAATCTACAAGTCGGTGTTATATATGCGGAGCGACATCTAAAGACTTTAACAATCTGAATAAAAAATTAAGTACAAGTTCTAAGGCTATTGAATTTGGTCTCTCGGTATTACATGCTAGAATTCGAATGCTTGAAAGCGTTTTACATTTGGCATACAAATTACCAATAAAAAAGTATGGAGAAAAGAGAACTGACGAAGAAAAGAAGATAGAAGTGCTCACAAAAAAATATATCCAGGAAAGATTTAGAAAAGAAACTGGATTGTTAATCGACATGCCAAAAGCCAATTTCGGGAACACTAATGACGGCAATACTAGCCGAAGATTTTTTGAAAATCCTCAACTAGCTGCCGATATAACAAAAGTTAATTTTGAATTGATATATAGACTGAAGATTATATTAGAAACAATTTCAAGTGGTCATAAAATTGACGTTCAACAATTTGATGATTATTCAAAAGCAACAGCGAAACTGTATGTCGATCTGTATGGATGGCACCCTATGACACCGACCATGCATAAAATATTAGTTCACGGTGCAGAAATAATCGAAAATGCCTTATTACCTATAGGACAGCTGTCGGAAGAGGCAGCAGAAGCTAAAAATAAGCATTTTCGATTATATCGCGAGAACTATGCACGAAAGTTCTCGAGGGAGGAATGCAACCTTGATATATTTAACAGACTTCTTCTAACTTCTGATCCATTATTAACCATTTTAATCAGCAAGAAACGTGTACAGAAAAGAGTCAAACCAGGCTCATTTTGCCCTGAAACAATTCAAATGCTTTTACCAGGTGACCCGAATACTGAGTCCGATATGTCAGACACTGATATGTGAGGTAAAACAAAAACTAATATATTTTTTGTTCAATTTAAAATTTGAGTTTGATTTTTTCCATGAAAAGTAGATGCCAATATTTAAAAAAACAATATTTCCGTTAATTTGTACCATTTTGAGTAGAACTATGCGGTAAAATAATTTTGGCCGCGTAAATCCGTTAAATCGACGTATGTGCGCCGTGAAGGTGTTAATTGCAGTTTATTATGAGAAATTTTTCTGTAGCCTGAGCTAGGCAAAGAAAATACTTTATATTTGATAAATGGTTGTCTAAAATCAGTATTTTTGGTTTCCACCTTCTGTCAACTAAGTGTCACTGTCACTCTTGTCATTTCTTGATGACATACATCCCATCCCATATATCCACGAACCTTTTCCAATTTCAACTTCAAGGCAATTTAAGTTAGGCTTTGGAGTATTTTAGGTGGTTGTGGTTGTTATTAATTAATTAGGTAAAGTAATGACTATGACCGATTATAGCTCAGGAGGAGAGGCTCCGCACTTCGTGGCGCCTGTAATTCAAGATAATCAAGCCGGATGGGGACCCTGTGAAGTGCCAGATCAGTTTAAGGATATGCCTTATCAACCCTTCAGTAAAGGTGACCGGCTAGGAAAAATTAGTGATTGGACTGGAGCTGCTTTTCAAGATAAAAAATATGCTAGTAAGTCTTTTTTATATTATAGTAATGCAACATCATTAATGGTGCATATGTTAGAACATAACCTCAATAAAAATGGGTGTATATACGCAACTTACCGCCGGTAAAATAAATGAAGATTCTTTATTCTTGAAAATGATTGTTTATTGTGTTAAGTGTGGTTTGTGTTTTTACAGATAAATATGCTTCCCAATTTGGCTCAGGTAGCCAGTATGCATATTACCATGATGAAGATGAAAGCACTTTCCATTTGGTTGACACTACCAGAGTTCAGAAACCCCCATACCAGCGAGGTAGATTCCGTGCTAATCAACGTAATTTGCGTGGAAGGGGTGGTAGAGCTAATGTCCAAAGCGGTGGCATGCAAGCTCTTGGTAAGGGTGTTAAGACAAGGGACACATACAAGAGGAGTCAAGTTAAGAGATGGGGGCAAGGTCGTGTAAGTATAATGTTCATATTTTATTTCGATTTAAGGAATTTTACAAGGCTTTTAAAACCTTTCTGATATGGCATATTTCTTAGCTTTCCTCAGCATGCAGCTCTGGCAAAAGTTCTGAAAGTTCTTGTGACTAAGTCAAAACTTGGGTGATACACATAAATGGGCACTCTAACCTAACCAAGGTTTTATATTTATATGACATTAACATAGGCTTAAATGGTGTCAGAGTTGCCAAGTCTCCAGTTTTTTCATACTCTCACATAATATTATACAAATGCATTGAAATTATATAAGAAATCGTAGATTTTAATTAAATTAAAGATAATAATTAAATGTATATACAATAAAATTGATTAAAGTGATGTAAAAAATTAATAGTATTAATTAAATTACTGCATATAAAAGAAATGCATTGAAATTATATAAAAATTCATAGATTTTAGTTAAATTAAAGATAATAATCAATTGCATATACAATAACATTGATTAAAATGATATACAAAATTAATAGTATTAATTAAATTACTGCATATAATGTAATAAATGCATTGAAATTTTATGATTCATAAGTGTCATTGTAGCAGGTTGACCATTCGCACCTAATAATAAGGTCCTAATAGATAACATTTGGAAAGTGTTAATTTACAATATTTAACTGCATTTAAAGTAACAGAAAATATTTGTTTTATACTTATTTAAAGCTTCTCATAATAAAAAATTATAATTTCGTAAAAGTAACTTATATTTTAGTCCTTCATATACATTTTACAAAAAAAAATATGGCAAGTTTTATACTTATTTAAAATTAGTAGCTTCTCATAACACACATTATTATTTCGTAAAAGTAACTTTATATTTGTAACATTCATATACATATTTTACTAAAATAAATATGGCAACACTGTGACGCGGTGCCTTGAGGAAAATATATCTGGTTCGGTTAGAGTGCCCGTTTATGTGTATTGTCCCAAAATTTTGTTAAATGACTGATATGTAATTAGGTGATGATCAGCCGGCCTCAAACAATTGATGATTTAAAATTGAATTCCCATTACTTAAAAAGTAAATGATTTAATTTCCTATATTTTATATTCATTAATAATATTAATAATGAAACAGTTACAGCAATAATTTTTTTCTCCTTTCTTTTATAACTTTACCGACCTATTTCATTCGTTACAGGAAAAATGTGTTTTTGTGTTAGAGGTGTATACTATCTAAAATCTTGTCCAGCCAGGTCAAATCAGGCTGTGATTATTTTTTTTATTGTAACTTTTAATATTTATTCATGCAGCAGAATATTGGCTTATTGTAAATAATATAATAATAATTTGTCAATAATTATTGTTTTAGCCTCAAATAAAAATAAGGGATGCATCAGTTACTGTAAGACCAGACTGGAGTACTATTGAGGAAATGGACTTCCCCAGACTTGGAAAATTATCTCTACCAGGAATTAAGGATGGTGAGTTAACATAGATATTTATGAAAAAGTACTTTACATTAGAATATTTGTTCTTTTAATATAATTCATGTTAGTTGCTATATATAAAATACCTTCATTAACTATTTATTTGTGGTATCTCAGTTTGTTCTTTACTCCTAATAATAATTACTTAGAAAATATGTAGTAAGAAAATACTCTCTTTTACTTTATCTTTGATACCTCGCTTTTTTAACTGCTGGCAACCTTAATTTGCGACCATTTTTTCTAAGTCAACCTTATATCATCATATCAAAAAAATTAGCTTTGATTTAGTATAAAAAACCATGCATACACGTCATGAGCAGTGTATTTTATTTAAAAAATAAATAAATAAAATTTTTGTTAAAAAATAAATTACCATTAATTGAATTAAAACTATTTGTGGCCACTTTTTGACTTGCAAATTATAAATAAATAAATAAATAGTTTAAAAATAAATAAATATTAACAGTTTTCGAATTCAATAATAATTACATACAATTTACACAAGACAAATAGAATAACTACCTAAATGACAGTTTACAGTGACAGCCTACATTGTATTTTAAAAAAGATTTTTTCAGCTTTTTTTCGAAAACTATTCAGAGAGCTAGAAAAAAAGTCTACATCTAAGCCATTTCCAGATTGACACATTCGTCTTATAGATCTATTTAGACAATAGTTTGTTTGTTGGAATTCTAAGTGAAAAACGTCCTTGGATCTTGTGCATCTTTGAGGAAGCAAAATCTGCAAAAATTGAGGCAAATTTGTCATTCCGTTTACAATCTTGAAAAGAAAAACCAAATCTCCTATTCTTAAATGTATATAAAAATGTGAGTTTGGTTAACTACTATTATGAAAGTAGTAATCTTGCAGTGGGATTTTATACTAATACACTTAATACTGATTTGCTTTTAAAACACTTGTAATAACCCAAAAATTCTGAGATATCACAGAGCAATTTTAAATAAGTATATTCAAGTCGACCGATAGCCAATTCTCAAAAAAATTGACACAACTTCCCCACATTTTATAAGCTCCTCTGTGTAGATACAGATGGAGAGATAGAGATAACAAATACGAGGTATTTGTTGGACACAGAAATTTAGAAGTTCTATAAAATTTCTCTCATTCAGATATCCCATAACTCCTAGATTCAAAAGAATCATTTTGAAATATAGTCCTAAAGCGTGCCATGGATTGCAAAATGTTTGCTTAACTGGCAGGTTGTTAGATATTTTATTTTTTTATTTTTTAGGTGACGATGTTTTGTGCTGTGGTGAACTGGAATATTACGATAAATCTTACGATCGTGTCAATGTTAAAAATGAGAAGGCTTTACAAAGTGTGAACAGGATCTTCCATACTGTAAGTATATTTAGCTCTGCAAGCTTTGGAATTACAGCTTGGTCAATTAGGTATTTCTGTCACGTAACTTTCATCATTTATTTTATGTTTTCAATTTTGTTAGTTTAGAAGACTTTTAAGTTTGTTCCAACCTATGAGTAAGGGTGGTCCTTTATATTTGAAAATATTTTTAAAGTGTGATCCTAGCAATGTTCCAACTTTTACCTAGACCATTTTGTTTTTCGTATTTCTTACAACAAAAATGGGTAATTGGACTTCCTCATACTAATGCTGCACCCTGCATATGCAATACTCAGCACAGAAATTTGTTATTTGGTTCTATAATTTTGTGTTCATTGCAATGGGCATTTGATGTGAAAGGTTAAGATGTTTCGATCTGCCAATACAATCTATAATAATAATCAATAAAATCGATTGAAATGTAAATTATTTACCACTTTTTGTTTTTACTTTAGGTTACTACTACAGACGATCCCGTTATCAGAAAATTGACAAAAACTGAAGGCAATGTATATGCCACAGATGCAATTTTGGCCACCATAATGTGTTGTACTCGTTCCAATTATTCTTGGGATATTGTTATTGAAAAAATAGGTAAGTAATGCTGAGATACTTTTGTAATTTCCAGTGATTTCTTGACAAGTAGACTGAATAGTTGTTTCCTCGTCCATAACAACAGTTGTATCCAAGACACTTCTATTAGTAAAAAAAAAGAGGTTAGTCTTCGTAAATGGCTATATTTATTTAAAAAACTCCCAGCTGTTCTCCGCGTGTAGAGGTTCTCTCACCGGCTCTGGAACTCGCTTCAACCATGTACCTCTAGCCAAATTTAATTTAATACTGAACATCACAGTTATTTTACAACACAATGTACAATCTTTTATAACTAAATGTAATTTAAAGGGTTTTTTACCCTAGTATTTTGGTGGCTCAGGCATTGTGAGCATTTTTTTCGATTTTAAAACCTGATGATGGACTGTGTGGTCCGAAAACGTTTGTTTTATTGATGCAGCCCTTTTAAGGGTTTTTTAAATAAATATACCCATTTACGAAGACTAACCTCTTTTTTGTGATACGTGGTATACAGCCAGCTACAGGAATTTTTCCTTGTGGATTTTACTTCTATTAGTATCTTCTTGATGTTTTGCTCCCCGCAAAATTGACCTTTTTAATTCAATAGTAGGTGGTATCTTAAGTCCTCTAACTTTCACCTCATAAGCTAACTCTTCAGAAAGCAAATGTTCAACATTAAATTTAGATGGAGTCATACAATCAATAAGCTTTACTACAAATACTAGTTATACAACTCAAAAAATAAAACATATAAACAAAAATCACTCCCTTAGTTCAAAAGAAACATCAGCAATTCCCATACACTTTACTATACTTAAAATTCACACAACTATTATCATAAATGTAGAAAGTTTTTCCATAAAAAGCTTAACAACAAACAAATTTAATATCCTCCAATGATCCAACTCTCACATATACTTGAATAACTTGAAATGGTAAAAAAAATGAAATTATTCTTAAAACAATAAAATAATCCAAAAAAATAATACTCAGAAAAGATTGTCGATTGACGAAGTGTGGTCTGTATTGTTCAAAACGCTGACGACACACAAGCCAAAATGGATCTCCCCTAGAACTGAGAACCGTCAATACACGGAATCAAATAGGCGCCTAACAGGCATATGCAACCAATTATACATGGATGTATAGCCGCTTAACACATCCAAGGTGTTAATTCTTTTAGAATGTAACACTGAGTCTACTTAAAACAAATTACTCACTGGTCTAATTTGTATAAATAGTAGCTAAACCAGTGCGTTTGGCAATTGTGCTTATAGTATTCGCATCTCTTTCTTTTTTTGGCGTACATAAATGACTTTCAAAAATTTTATGAATATTGGGAATGTTACAAATTCAGCAATATATCTAAACGCATTTTTTTAGGCGACAAACTATTTTTTGACAAGAGAGACAACACAGAATTTGATTTACTGACTGTAAATGAAACATCCGTTGAGCCTCCTCAAGATGATGGCAACTCCTTAAATTCACCTAGAAATTTGGCTCTGGAAGCTACATTCATTAACCACAATTTCAGCCAACAAGTAAGTAACATTCAAAAATTATATCTGTATTTAATAGAAAACTTCAAATATCATTTTTTTATAGTTTATTTTTGTAAAAATAAACCTTGTAGTGCAGCGAGCTAGCTATACTGCATTTTCTTATTGGATTTAAATTTAATTCTAATTCATGCCTTAGCGTGAAGAAATATCGTTGCTTTTGCATTTGGCATTATGATTTTGTTTAGGAATTATGTATAACAGCATATATCCCTAAAGTTTTCGGAAAATTTTAGATTTAAGAGTATGTATTATTGGTAGGAAGCATTGGATCAAGTTGCCATTGGAAACCAAAGTTAGTAAAAAACTTTAAAAATGTCAGTTTTGACAAATACAGTTTGTTAAAATGTCGTACAAACTTAACATTTGTCAAAGTACTTATCGTTCAGGTGGACATGTAACAAAATGTGATATTGTAAGAATTTTTAGTGCTCAAAATATTTCTGTCTCAACGATTTACCACACAATTTAAGAGTGCGAAGATGGTATACCATTCCTTAATTTAGCCAAAATGTGGAAGACCAAGAGTTTGAACTCCTGCTCGGGAACAGAGATTAATTCAGAGTATGGAGAACCAATTAGGAAAGTCTGCGAAATGTTGGCAGAATATATAATGTTTCACAAATGAATGTAAGTAGAACAATTTCTAGAAATAATTTAAAACGATATAAAAGAAAAATCTCTACTAAGTACACACCAGCCCAGTTAGAAAAAAATCCTAGATGTTGCCGTGCATTGAGACGTATTCATTATCCTGGTAAAATTCTCATTATTGATGATGAAAAATATTTTACTTTATCCAATTCCGAACTGAAGGGCAACGACGGATTTTATACACGCAATGCACAAGATCCACCGGACGTGAAGGTTTAAGGGAAAAGTGAAATTTGCAGATAACATTTTGGTATGGTGTGCCATCTCTGAAGTTGGTGTTTCTCAGCCGTTTATTGGGCGACCTAGCGTCATGCTATTACACCAGGGTGGTTGGGTTTACATAGATTAAACCATACTTGAAAACATTAAATTATATGGCAGTATGCCGATGAAATTGGAATGGATAACCTAAAAAGAAATCTAGCATCATACTAGCACCATTATTATACAACATATAATACAA
>OU898281.1:31195630-31213630 GCA_918026665.1 Diabrotica balteata | reverse complement strand
TTTCTCTTGAAATTTATAAAAATCTAAATTATTGATATTATAAACAAACACTAATAGACAAAAAATGTATAATAGATACAGTGTACTCCCTCTATAATGAACACAGTTATTACAAGGTTTCGATTATAACGAGGTCCATTAGATGTCTCATGAAATTTCTATTGAACTATAACCCTCTATAGCGAGACAAATTTGGTTATAACGAGAGAAAATATAATTCAAAAACATGTGTTTTTTTACGTTTTTGGTCCGGCTGTGTCTATAAATAAATACCCCTTTTAACTGCTGCAATAAACTTCTTACAATTTATGATTCTAACTTGGAAATTTACAATTTATGATTCACAAGTGTCATTGTAGGAGGTTGATCATGCGCACCTAATAATATAGGTCCTAATAGACAAGATGTGGAAAGTGTTTTAAGTGTTGTCAGGAACTTTATCCAAAGACAAAACGCAAATAAAGAAGCATAAAACTGTTTCACATCTTTAGAAAATATGATAGATAGAATACTGGACAATTTAAAGCAGTCAAAAATTACAGACTTCTTCCAATTGCAGAAGCAATAGTTTATGCTATCCTTGAAAATATGCTTTATACAGATTTACAGAATACAATTTTTTGTTTTAACATATATCATTGACAATAAAAGTAAACAACTCATTTTTGTTTTAATGTATTTGATTGACAATAAGTTAATGTTTTAGAAAACTACATATTCATATGTATGCACAGTATTATTGTTATTTGATATAACGAGATCGGCTTATAACGAGGTAATTAGTCTGCCATTTCAGTTCTCGTTATAGAGGGAGCCTACTGTATTTCATTCCTTTGATATCGTGTTTTTAATCCAATATTACACAATAAAAAAGTTACCTTATAACATTTTCTGGATGGACTTATGCCTCTAGGTAAGTGAGGTTAAGAACAAGGTTCCTTGATAACATTGATGAAGACATGATAAATATGGAAATACATGCTTGGCAGAGAAAGGTAATGGATAGGGACAACTGGAGAGAAATTCTTGAGGAGGCTAGGAAACACATAGGGTTGTAAAGCCAGAATGATGATGATCCATCCATCCAATGGCACTACAGCCCAAGCCGGGCCGGACTTCTTCAATATTGGTGCAATGAACATAACCTCGTTGATATGTTTGACGTTAAATGTAAGCTTAATATACGTCAGTGTTGCCATATACTCAAATATTTCCCACTCTCACATATAAAATTATTATGTTTTTTAAAACAAAATGTTTTTTAAAACATATATATTTTCGTCAAAGTAATGTGAAAAATACATAGGTATATAATTCATTAAAATTATACCTATAAATATTATAAAATAAAATTATATCTTGCATTTCTACATTTAAAAATACTTATATAATAAAAACCATTAAAATTATGCTTAAAAATTAATAGTTTAGAAACTTTATAAACTACAGAATAAAGTAAAGTTAAATGAAAAAAAATTAGGTTAAACAAAAGTATTTAGCTATATTTAAAATAAAAAATACTATTTTATGAATGCTTTTTAATATGAATTCAAAAATTGTGGCTGTGGCGTGTACATTTTTACATTTTACAGAAGTAAAACACTTCACATTTACCTAAGTATATACCTAAATACAAATGTGAAGCATTTTACTTCTGTATAAGTTTTTTAAAGCATATATAATTTCGTCAAAGTATCTATTTTAAACACTCCTATACTTTATACAAAAAAAAGTGGCAACACTGTGTCACACAAACATATAGCTGGATGCCAGGTTATGTTCATTGCACCAATATTGAAGAAGTCCGCCGGGCCTTGGCCTCCTTCATTAAACCTCTCCAAACATCTCTATCTGGATAGAGATCCAAACATCTATAGAGATGTTTGGAGAATGATGATGATAAGTGAGGCCAAATCAACTTATTTTCACCGTACATCCAACATAAACATCATATTATTCAATCTCTATAATTCATTAAACATTTATTATATAAAAAATATATATTCTCTATTTGTTTATATATGATATTTACTTACTTTCTTCATTTGTTGTTTGCTTTTCTTCAAACGGTATAAATTTATCTTCACCTTCTACTTCAGTGTTTACAGTCAATTCATTTAAGTCTAAATAATCAAATGCTTGGTAAGCAGTTTCTGTCTTTGGTTCTTCTTTAATTTCAATTTTGAAGGTATCCAAAGGAATAACACACGTGTCATTATCTATTTCTAATTTACAAGTTTTCTCACTAACTTCTTGTTTTATTTCCATATTAAATTTGATTTTATGTAACAAACAATTGCAGCTTTATCTTTACACCCAAAAAGCAAAATCGGACAAGAGTTAGGTTAAGGCGAATGGAATACAAGCTCGTACAAGCTCAAGCCGCAGAAATGTCAAACAAATTTCGGTTTGGCAGTGCTGCCATGTTTTTTATAATGTATATGTTGTATGCATCGAGCAATAAGACAAAAGAGGGAATGTAAAGGTAGAAGGGGTAAACATATTGATAGACAGGAAGTGCCATCTTGAGAGGCCACTTTAGACAAGGATAGACAGTCTCTATCCTTGTTTAAGAAGTCAAATTTAGTTTGGTTATGTTATTGTTTGTCCCAACTGTCACATGAAATTTTATTTATATTGAAGTTTTTTACCAATTGAGTCAATTTTTAGACTATTATCGTTAATATTTAATTAAAACTTTCTTGTCTGAAAAATATTTTACAGCTATTGTTAACAAGTGTTGGAAAATTTAAATTTAGCGCCTTTGCATTTCCGGATGTGTCCGCCATCAGAGGCCACTTTTTTGGTCTCCTTTTTATAACGATTAGATTCCCTCTTTTGTCTTATTGCTCGATGGTTGTATGCTTCAAAAAGGCCTTTTCACCAGCCGCCATGTTTTTCGTACAGAGATTCAACAATGACTTATAATAAATATTCTAGGTCATACGTACTTGTTTATAAATTTTTAAAGAAATATTTATTAAATAAGTATTTTTAGTTGATTATGAGAAAGACATGAGAAATATGCTTGGCAGAGGAAGTCGATGAATAGGGACGACTGGAATGAAATTCTTGTGGAAGCTAGGACCCACGTCGAGTTGTTAAGGCAGAATGATAAGATGAAAAGGTCCTTCGCATAGCCCAGAACATGATGATTGTTGTTGCTAATGGCGATGTCAACAAACTATAACGGGCGCTTTGACAGATGATCCGCTGATCACGCACGTAGCAAAACATGAGGAAAACAAAACAGAGCTACCATAATCTTTGTAGGTGAATGATTGTTGTGTCTAAAAATTATCCGTATTTATTATCTTTCATTTTTTTTGTTAACGCAATGGCAAATAAAGAAATTGAAGTTAGTCTGCTCCATATTTTATATAGCACAAGCTTTAAAAGAAGGCGAGGCCTTATTAAAGGCTGGCCACGTTGTGTTGTGTGGCAAATATAATAACAAATTAGTCGGTTTGTATCTGCAAACGACTAATTTAAATGGTGCCCCACATGAAATCACTGTGGATGTGTTAAGAGACGAGTGGGTGGTAAAGCCCGCCAGGGAGGAATGTGCGTTAGTTTTATTACGCATTAGTCTAGAATTCACACCAGTTTTCCTCCTAGAAGGCATTGAGAGGGAATAACACCTTTCTTGTGAAAGTTTCTTATGCCCCGCTGCAGTTAATAGAAATTTTAAATAAGATCTATGTTAGTGTATATATTTGACTAGGTTATGTAGGCACATTAATAAATGTTGCAATTCTGTTCAGCAAATTTACTTGAAAACAAATCTGTTAATAAAAAATGTGAACACACGATCATATCACTTGATATCGATTTCCCAATTTTTAATTCCTGTGCCCAATGATCTTGTAGATTTTTGCCACGAGGAAAATAGTGCATAGTTATTCCTTCTGATCGATAAGTAATTACTGCATTGTCGTGCATATGTTTAGAACAATACTGTTTACATTTACTTTTTAACATTTTTTTACCTTATTGTGCTTTATTTAATAATATTTAAAATGTTTATAACTATGTTATGTGCTACTATTATATTATTTATGGTTATGTGAATTAATTACTATTAATCTGGGAATAAGCCACAATTAAAGATAAAAATACGTTTATTGACGTTTCAATTTCCACTTCGGAAATCGTTCTCAAAATACAAACAGTAAATTAAACAAATTTTGTTTTTTTGTTAAAAAAAAAATTTGTTTAATTTAAAAAAAAAATTTTTTTTTTTTTTTAAACAAAATTTGTTTAATTTACTGTTTGTATTTTGAGAACGATTTCCGAAGTGGAAATTGAAACGTCAATAAACGTATTTTTATCTTTAATTGTGGCTTATTCCCAGTTTAATAGTAATTAATTTACAATGCCACAAGAAAATAGCTTCAGAACAATATGGTTATGTGTGTATGACTAAATACAAAATGTTTTGTTATCCTACGTGCACTAGTTCAAATGAGTTCAAATTTTTACCGCACCGTGCCGCCTCTTTCGTTTGACATCGTTAATTATCAAAACATCAATGACTTGATTCTACAAGAGAGAAGATAAAACTCCCACATGTTTGTGATGAGACTGTATCGCCTAGTAACATTGTGTATATCACACGTTTCCTCAGCATGCTGTGTAGGTATCCATATGCAGCTTTTTTCGTCTATTTCTTTTAGACGAATCGCCGTGTGATTGCTTCGTAGTTGTAGAATGCTCCTTCCATATCGAGAAATCGACCCAACATCACCGCTTGGTTTTCCAGAACATACTCCACCCTCTGTAGGAGATAGTGCAGTGTTTCTATAGACTCATGATTGAGTCTTGACCTCTACAAGAACAACACAAGTAAAATAAAGAAAGGTCAGGAGGTATCCAAGGGTTTCACTATCAGCAAATGACTCAAATAAGGATGCTGCGTGTGTCCTACTTTGTTTAAGATCTACTCGGAGCAAGCGATGAAGCCGTGGAAAAGAAAATGCAGAAACATGGGAATTCCTCTAAACGACGCAATATTGTACACATTGAGTTTTGCAGACGACCAGATAATGATGGCCCGAGATTATGAAAACCTCGAATATATGATCCGTAAACTTATCGAAGAATACAAACACGAACTATGGGGGCTAGAAGTAAATATCAAGAAAACTGAATACATGTGTATTGGCGGGGGAATTCAACAAAATCTAATCTTGAAAGAAATACTATCTATCTCTATCTATACAGCCCTTAACATCCATCCTTGGATATAGGCCCCTCCTCCTTCTTCCATGCCTCTCTATCTTGGGCAATTTGCATCCATTTTGACCCGGCGTGTTTCTTCAGGTCATCTGACCATCGCATTTGTGGCCTTCCCCTTTTACGTTTGTGATTCCATGGTCTCCAATGTATAATTGTTTTAGTCCATCTTTCATCTTTCTGCCTTAGGGTGTGTCCGGCGAACTTCCATTTAAGCTTTGCTACTTGGGTTGAGACATCTTTCACTTTTGTTTTATTACGGATCCATTCGTTTCTTTTTTTGTCTGATAGTTTAATGTTCAGCATTTGTCTTTCCATGGATCTTTCTGTCTTTGCTATTTTTTCCATATTTTCCTTTGTAAACGTCCATGTCTGAGAGCCATATGTGAGGACAGGGAGTATACATTGATTGAAGACTCTCGTTTTTAAGTATTGGGGGTATTTTGAATTCTTTAGAATATAAGACAGTTTTCCGAATGATGCCCAGGCCAATCTTATTCTTCTCTTTATTTCTTCGGTCTGATTTTCTTTATTTAATTTTGTGATTTGGCCTAGATATATATACTCTTTTACTTGTTCTATTTTTGTTTGTGCCACTGTAATTATAAGTTCTTCTGGTTGATTAGTCATGGTTTTTGTTTTACTATAATTCATCTTGAGTCCAATTTTTGTCGATTCTCTATCTAGTTCTTCCATCATTCTTTGTAATTCTTCACTTTTTTCTGTTATTAATACAATATCATCAGCATATCGTAAATGATTCAGATTTTGCCCGTTTATATTAATTCCCAAGTCATCCCAGTGTAGTCGTTTAAAAACATCTTCTAGCGCTTGGTTAAATAACTTGGGCGAAATGGTATCTCCTTGTCTTACTCCTCGATTTATTTTAATAGGCTCCGTTTGTTTCCGTAATGATACAAACGGAAGAAATACAGCGAGAAATAAATTACTGTCAGAAATACAAATATTTAGACATGCAAATAACCAACGATGGCAAATTAGACGAAGAAATTAAACATATATAAACAACCAGGGAAGACAAGCCATTAGGCAATTAAACAGTATAGGTACTGTGGAATAAACAATCTCCAAAGAAAATAAATGGGTGTGGCAGTCCAGTGGGACTGCCGGTAGAAGTTATACTTCTATACACGCGTTCGCCGTTACAAATTTATATGGGAGTAAATCTGCACAATCATTACATATTTAATGCTATAGGTAAGAGAGAGCAGAAAGAGAAAAAGAATTAGGTATATAGGTATATGGTGCATCGTTTGCTGTATATAAACATTTGACCTGTAATAGGAGTATAGTAAATGAAGGATTGTATCAATATTTTAATGAAAATATATATTTTTATTTTCATATATGTATAAAAGGAGTTGAATGCAAAAATTTTTTTACACATACTCTGCAGTAAAATTCATTGTTTATTTTGTTATTAATATAAAAATCATAATACAATACACTGCAACATAATTCAATATAAAAAACAATACAAATTAAAATGCAATATTCATAGATATTTAAAACTGCCAATATACATAACTTAAATTACAAAGATAAAAATAAAAAACCAACAACTCGGATTATGTTGTAAATTTTCATTTTATTTTAAAATTTTGCATTTTTGCGTATATTACATATATTTAATAACATTAACGTGAGGTTTTTAAATATTTCAAAAATAAAAAGCTGGTGTTATTCCTTTCTTTTATTGCACACATTATGGCAGTTATAACAAAACTAAACTTTTGAAAATAACCTTAAATTAGCGCCGAATAACGTAGTAACTCATATTACGATACCTAATGCTATCGCCTCGAATAACAACGAAGACTATAGTTAATTGTAACCTTAGACAAAGAAAGTGAGAAGACAGGTAACGCACATTTAATAAACCTTCGCAAAGTGAGTCCAATTTCGACGTGACCGCCACGTTTTTGTGCCTGTACGTTGCCCATTACTACCTCTCGCAGAGTTACCAGGTGTATAAATGTAATTACTATTAGAGCCAACACTTGTTCAAATGTTTATGTAGGTGCTGGTATTATTTTTATATGAAAATAGGTTACATGTAAAATTTATCAATATCAATATTGTGTGTATGCAATCAAATTACGTACCTGTGATGTTGAACTAATACTTCTGCTTCTTCCACAATGCACTGAGGGAACTCAAGGGGCAGAGTCTTCTTAAATATGCGTGGTTGACTTTACACAAAAAAACTGGACTGTTTAACGCGCTGATCTATACAAGACTTAGATGTGTGTAGTCCGAAATAGCTTCGCCTCCTTTAAGTCTCATAGGGACGGTGCGTACAGGACCGTATTAGTTTACGTACATACATGTGGGAATTAAATATAAAATAAAAAAATAAGAATATGTGTTGAGGGACGTAATACCAGGTCTACTGATTTATCGGTAATCTAGAGATTTTAACTTCAATTTACTGATTGACTGAAACCATGGACGTATAAACATAGATGGACACAGCAATAAGATACCTTTAACACACAATGTTTTGAAGGTTCGATAGAATGTGATGCTTCCGCAATGAGCATAAGCGTGCTTGAATTTTTACTCGCGGGTAATTATTCAGATTTTAAAAATTGAAAGTAGTAATAATGTATAAAAACACGTTCAAAGAATTAAATAAAACGAGAGTTTAACTATTAACAAATCACGTCTTTATAGAAAAATTAAAATACAATTTTATTTGCTTTAAAATTAATACAATTAAATATAGTTGAATTCAAGTTAATTTTTTAATAGGTATCAAAATAATGCTGCAATAAAAAATCTTTGTTTTCTCCTAAATTTGCTACCCAAATAGTTCGATCGTCAATATTATTTGGAAACCTACATAGAAAAATAAATGAGTTTTATTCATTTCACTATTTATTGTATCCATGAGAAATATTAAATTAAAAAGGTACTAAACAGATCTTTTTTAATCAGATGATGTCTACTTACATTTTAAAAATGTCTACTAATTTCATGAACTCATATCTTATTCAATACATTAATTAACATGAATAAACCCAATGGTACGCCTATTAAAATGTAAACAAACACGCTTCCTCATTTCCTCATCTTAAATAATGTAAATTGTATGTACTTACAAATGAAATGAGAGATCGGGATGTAAATATTTCGTTTATTTTATTTCACTTTTCACAAATATCACTCAAAATACAGCCAAAATATCGAAAAACAACTTTTCCTCATCTACTGTAAAAAGTAAACAAACATGGAACAGCATTTGAAGTTTGACGTAGATCCATAAGACAGAGAAATGTAAACAACCGTTGCCATTTATAAATAGTTTTCAGTGCTTCTACATATAAAATAATTGATTGATATCTATTATACGCTATTATTAAATGATAATGCACACTATGTGCACACTTGATATTTTGATTACAATTAAATATATTAATCTAACCAATAAATTATTATTTTGGTTTGATAGCACCTGTAGAGTATAAAATACGGAGTAATATTTTCAGCGACTCGCGAATAAGAAATTTTAAAACAAAACGTGACAACAGTTGAAGGTGCTGAGAATGTGACCTATTCAAATAATTTTGACTACACAATTTTATGTAAATAACTGAGTCCATCTGTGTTTATACGTCCATGACTAAAACACTATATCGATCTACTAAAAAATATCTAATAATAAAATCATGTTCAAAAAGTGTTCATTATATCAGTGTTCAATTATAAATTTGGGAAAAAATCTATTAATACATATTATAAGTTATTATTCCCTGTATAGATAAAATTAGAAAAACTATTATTTATTTTAAAATAAACCAATTTACAGTTGTTTATATATTTATCATTATTTTACATTTATATTATATTACATATTACAACTGCTTATGAGCTTGAAACTTCTAGAGTTCATCTGCCACAAACACCCCGAAGAGTAAAATACTACACCAACATCCATATTTACTTGACCTGGTAAATGTTCAGTGTGCACTCTAACATGTTTTCAAATTACTTTTAGTAATAAACTGTTTAAAACAAATTTCAAACTTGTGAAATTTTCCTCCAATGCGTGCTCAAGTGTGTTTTTAATCACTTGCAGTAGTAAACTGCTCTAAAGAAGTTTCAGCTTTGTAGTCTTTTCCAGTGTGTACTCTCAAATGTGTTTTCAAATTACTTACATCACTAAACTGTTTTAAACAAATTTCACACTTGTAGGGTTTTTCTCCAGTGTGCACCCTCAAATGTGTTTTCAAAGTACCTGCTTCACTAAACTGTTTAAAACAAATCTCACACTTGTGAGGTTTTTCTCCAGTATGTGTTCTCGAATGTCTTTTCAACTCACTTGTAGTAATACACTGCTTTAAACAAATTTCACACTTGTATGGTTTTTCTCCAGTGTGTACTCTCAAATGTACTTTCAAATCACTTGTAGTAATAAACTGCTTTAAACAAGTTTCACACTTGTGAAGTTTTTCTCCAGTATGTATTTTTATATGTCTTTTCAAATCACTTGCACTAATAAACTGCTTTAAACAATATTCACACTTGTGAAGTTGTTCTCCAGTGTGCCACTTCAAATGTCTTTTCAAATGACTTGCTCCAGAAAGCTGCTTGAAACAAATTTCACACTTGAATGGTTGTTCTCCAGTATGCACGTGCAAATGTGTTTCCAAACTAGTTGCTTTACTAAACTGTTTAAAACAAATTTCACACTTGTGAGGTTTTTCTCCAGTGTGTATCCTCAAATGTCTTTTCAAAACGCTTGCAGTGATACACTGCTTGAAACAAATTTCACACGTATATGGTTTTTCTCCAGTGTGCACTCTCAAATGTGTTTTAAAACCACTTGTATTACTAAACTGCTTTAAACAAATTTCACACTTGTATGGTCTTTCTCCAGTGTGTATTCTCAAATGAATTTTCAAAGCACTCGTATTAATAAACTGCTTTAAACAAATTTCACACATGTATGGTTTTTCTCCAGTGTGCCATCTCAAATGTCTTTTCAAAATACTTGCAGTCCTAAACTGCTGTAAACAAATTTCACATTTGTACAGTTTTTCTCCAGTGTGTACTCTCAAATGTACATTAAAATTACTTTTAGTAACAAACTGCTTTAAACAAGTTTCACACTTATACGGTTTTTCTCCAGTGTGCCATCTCAAATGGCTTTTCAACTCATATTTAGTAATAAACTGCTTTAAACAAGTTTCGCACTTGTGAAGTTTCTCACGAATATGATTGCAAGATTTTTCTCCAGTATGTATCAACAAGTGTGTTTGAGAAAACTGCTTGAAACTGCTTTCACATTTGTAAGGTCTTTGGCCAGTCCCAACTTTTATATTTTTATTTAATAATACTTTTCCTTCAGCATGTTGAACTGTATATTTTCCTTTAGGAGATGAAAGTAACATTTCCATAATTTTCACTTTGTTCTCCTCTAGGGGACAACCTGGAATACAAACCAACTATAAACATTTTATTGAAACAGAAAAATTATTGCAGAAGCAGAGTCATAGAATATATATATATATATATATATATATATATATATATATATATATATATATATATATATATATATATTGTTATATGTAAAATCGAGAAAAATATTGGTTTGTTTAAAATATTTCAAAGTTCAAAAACATTAAAATAATTCAGATAAGTAGGATAATACCCAACAAACATTTCGAAGAAGGAAAGTCTTTAAATTTTTGGATTACCTGTATTAAACAAAATGTAAGCTATGCATAAATTATTTCTTTGTTATACTATACTTGAGTGACCCGCATAATTTTAAGTGAAATCCAAAGACAATTGAACCGGGTTTTCCAAATACATTAATGCAGTGATTAAGGACAATAGAATAGATTTTATAAAGAGGTTTTTGTTAGTTTTTAAGAATCGTAGAAAAATATTATTTGTAAATAAGTTTTAGGAAATTTTATAATTATAGGTAAAAATTTGTTTGTTATCGAAATGAAAAAATGGGAGAATTGTGACGAGCTTTGATTGGCGGAGATTGAAAAAGGTGGGATAGGTATGTAGGAATGAAAGTTTAGCTAGATTTTTGAGAGAGAAAAGATAATCAGTTGGTTTCCAAGGGTGCAAGGCGAACGGCCGTTGTTCTCGGGTAGTTTCCCAGAGGTAGGAAGCAGTAGCAGTGAAAGTTTGTGAGTTTTCGTGTAGTTAGTGTATCTGACAGAAGCTGATCCAGTAAAATATTGTAAGTCATATTTTTCTACTTATATTCCAAGAGTCACTGTTCAGGCCAACGAGAGATTCAGTTTATCGTAAAGAAAAGATATTCCAAGAGTCATTTTTCACTCAGGCCAACGAGAGATTCAGTTTATTGAGAGAAGAAGAAGCTAGCATAATTTGAACGATTCGTGCATTTGAAGGAGATCATTAAGGACGATATACTTGCAATAATTTGTTGTAAGATTGCTGATTACCTAGGGAGCGGCCACGAGTAAATAGTATAGTCTACAAATAACAAGGATTTGGACCACTCATCATCAGAGAGAGATAGTTTTGTTTTCTGCAGTTTTTCTTTCATTGATAACACAATTTTTACACTTAATTTAGAAAGGATATAAATATTTTGATTAGGAGATTTAGAATAATATTTGGATTTTGAGATTTCAACTAATATTGTTTGTACCATTAATTTTGAAGGTTCACGTACGTAGAACAAAATTTTGAGAATCATTATATGAGATTTTGTTTATCGAAAACATTTGAGTGTGAATTTTATTTCATTATTTTATTTCAATATATAACGTTAGATCCTATATGTTTTTTTTTATTATTCCGGTATTCTTTGGACCTTACCTTCCACATGTAATAGCATAGATATTGAAGCACGAATTTAACCCTGAGATAAGAGAATTAAAAAGTGTGATAGAGTCATAATCATATCATTTAAATAATTTTAATTAATTAATTAATTAATTAGCTAATTAATTGCTTGGCGCACCAAGACTTGAAATATCACAATAATATATATATATATATATATTATATATATATATATATATATATATATATATATATATATATATATATATATATATATAACTATGATCTGCTTTTTCTTATTTTTTATTTATTTAATTATGTAATTAATTTACACTTATTTAATTAATTATGTAAGTGTCGCAAATCATACATAAAAAAAAAAAAATCTCAGGGTGCCTTTTTATAAAAATAATAAATCAGCTTAGGTTATACTTATATTTTCTCTTGGCTTCCAGTACCTCTTGTTCCTTCTCGGAAAAAAATAGGAAAAACGTGATCGCACTTCCTGTCTAACAATATGTTTGCCCCCACTACCTTTACATTCCCTCTATTGTCTTTTTGCTCGATGGGGTTTGCGCCCCACTTGCTCCCTACAAGTTTCCGGAGAAGGTGGTTTCTCGTAGAGACCTTTTGTCTTGTGCTCTGACAGTGGAATTTATACGTTAGTGACCGGTCTAGTATCACTCCAAGATATTTGGGCCTATCAGTATGTTTCAAGCGTTGTCCCTCCCAAGAAACATTCAGTTTTACATGCGCCAGTTGGTTGTTGAGATGGAATGCACATACTTGGGTTTTAGTAGGGTTTGGCTTTAATGAGTTTTGTTTGTAGTAAGTTGACATCATGTTTAAAGCATCTTCCATTGTCGACTCTACTTGTGTGAGTGTTTTCCCCTTTACGGCTATACCAAGGTCGTCAGCGTAAACAAAACTCTCAGTCTGAGGGTGCATTGGTTGGTCGTTGGTGTAGATGTTAAATAAGGACGGCGCCAGAACGCTTCCTTGAGGTAGGCCATTTTTTTGGGTTCTCCATCTACTCTTCTTTCCATTTAGCACAACGTAGAAGCGTCTATTACACAACAGTGATCTAATGATATTTACCAGGTCATAGTCAAGCACAGTGTTATAGATCTTAGTTAGCAAGGTTCTGTGGTTTATCGTATCATAGGCCGCTGTGAGGTCTATCAAGGCTACTCCTACTATCTCTTTCTGCTCAAATCCCTCCTCTATGTATTCTGTTAGGTTCAGCACTTGGCCTGTGCATGATTTACCTGGTCTAAAGCCTGCTTGTTGTGGGATTAGTTTTGCATCTAATGTTTCCTGGATGCGGTTCAAAATGAGGCGTTCATACAATTTATACAAATGGCATAGCAGAGATATCGGACGGTAGCTACTCGGTAGTTCAGGGTCTTTGCCAGGTTTCAGAAGGGCTATTACTTTTGATTTGCGCCACAGTTTTGGAATCTGGTAGGTAGAGCGACAGATGTTAAATAGATCGAGCACCCATTGTCTCGCTTTTTGCCCGAGATGTTTTATCTGCTCTGTTAGGATTTCATCCACCCCAGGTGATTTTCCATTTTTCATACAGTCAATACCATTTTTGAGCTCTTCGATGGTAAATGGGTTTCGTAAGAGAGTTGTTTCCTGGTCTTGAGTTCTTATAATATTTGGCGTTTTGCAACGATTGTTTGTTTTGCCATTCAGAAGCAGTTGGTGGGCTATCTGATTTGGCGTTATTGCACATAGCTCTTTTATCTCTGTGGGATCACCATTAAGTTTTTTGATCATATTCCAAGCCTGCTTACTACTGTGCGTCATATCCATTTTACTTAAAGTCTCGCTCCACCGTTGTTGTCTGGAGGCACTTAGTATTTGCTGCAGTCTCTCCCCTATCTCTGCCGTAACTTCGCTAAATGGGTCTTTACTATATTCTTCGGTGTACTTTGTCATAATGTCTTTTGCTTCATCGTTCAGACCAGATATGTAATGTTGTTGACATCCTCTGGGTATGTGTTTACATGAGATTCGTTTTATAAGTTTGATGAACGCATCATAGTTTTTGGGGATCGGGACTATATTTTTCACCTGTGTTTCCAATTCATCAGTAAATTTTTCCCAGTTCGCTTTTTTGAAATTAAACCTTCGTTTGAAAGGGATTTTGGGAGCTTTTATAGCGCTGTATACGGTTATTCCCACGGGCCTATGTTGCGTCTTCGGTATAGGCTTATATACCTTCCTAACGCAACGGTCCTCTAAAGACATGCTGATGAAGGTGAGATCAGGGTTGTAACCTTTCTTCCATATTTTGCTTTGGAACGAATAGGGCAGTTTTGGGTCATGTAGAAGTGCCAGGTTGTTTTGTTCAGCCCACGATTCCACAAGATCTCCATTTTTATCAGTTGAAGCGTAGCCCCAATGAACATTATGACTATTAAAATCACCGAGAATGAATCTGGTTTTTTGAGAAGCGAAATTTTTTGGAGGGGAGAAAACAAAGTCTCTCCAGGGTGGTTTATACACAGATGTCACTGTGCAGGCTCCTATTTCGACGGTCAGGATTTCAATGTCGTTGTAGCATGTTTTTTCAGCTGATGTTACATCAATATCTCTTCTCACGAAGATGGCGCTTCCATGTTTTGCACTTGGATGTTCAATGATAAGCTGCATTCCCTCAACGCTAGGTCTATGTGCTGATATGTCACGGTGAGTCTCTTGTATGCATAATATATCACACTTGTGGATTTTACACAGTTCAGACAAAATTTCCTGTTTATTACAAGTAATACCCTCAATGTTTATGGTCATCATTGTCAATGTAGGCTCTGAGAAGAGCCGTTGATTCTCGTTTGTTTGTTCGGATCCAGTGGTGGAAAGATTGGCCGCCCGAGGGGCGTTTCCAGGGAGCGCCAGTGACATTATGTTCTTATAATATCACTTGCGTGGAGGCACCTTCTGTGCTCCCAGTTAATTATACTACTTTTGGCTGATTAAAATTAACTGGTTAACAAAATCGTTCTAATCGGGGTTTAATATAAAATACTTTGCACTGATACTATAGAATCTCCAAAAAAACGTTTTAGCATACAACTTAACACAACCATGGATAAAATAACTTCACTGCAATGAGGGTAGGCAAATATGTTGTAGGCAACCAACATTCCATTTGCAGTAATGCAGAGCAGGACAATACATGAATTTTAAAGCAACCGGTATGCCCCCACTTTACCCTATATATACTACTATTATATTCCTTTATTTTTGCAATATTTTTTCTTCTTCCGGGTTTGGACCGTGTCATTTGTGAGTGACCCAAAAATGGGTTCATCTCGACGTTTCGCTACAATTGTATGTAGCTTCTTCAGGAGAACAAAGAAAAAGAAATCAAAAGACAGGAAGATGGGTAGTTAGCAACGGTAACTCAGTTACTCAACGCAACCAGAGGCGAATACTAACTACCAAGATGGGCATTTGGTCACAGTAACTCAACTACTTAACGCAGCCAGAGGTGAAAACCAAATGCCAGGACAGGGATTCACGTCCAACAGCTCAGAACACTAACGCGTCGAGAGGCGGGGAGTGAATCCGACGATTACTCCGCTACCTCTCTATTTATAGTCGCGGTGACCTGTCGTGTCGGGACGTATCGGCACACTCCGTGGCGCGAACGTCAAGAAGCGCGCGCTGGCCCTACTGCCTCGCGCACCCGGCCAGCGTGGTGTGGAGACCGGCTCTAGGGACGGCTCTCGCGAATGATGTTGCAGATGGAGTACCCGACAAGTAGTCTATCCTTCTTCTATGATAGAACTGTAAGTCTGTCGGCATCTTCTATCGGAATAGATGATGAACGCTATTTTCGGATTGATCTCCTACTGGAATAATACCAGAAGTTGGTCTCTTGTTACCGAAATAATGTATGGGGTCTTTTAGACGAACAATATGGACAGACCGTGTGTCTATGCTGTGTTCACAGCACAACTGCACGAATGGTGAGATAAATAACGACAGTGAATCGAATAGACATCATTCGATGCTCTTGATTTCTCGACGTGTCTGGTGACGGAACGACCATATCTTCGACCACAAATATGCGATATAATACTATGATATATACCACATGAAAGATAAGGGGCCACACGCTCGGTAAATGTGTCTTGAATCACTGTCCCTCCACACACGAGATCTGTTAATTACTACTACTCATTAATGTTCCTATCAATACCCCCCAGACCATTGACAAAGCTAATTTCACCTCTTTACATCTATAACTTATATTCCCTAACATATCAACACCATTATGATCCCACCTATACTAATATAAAACTCTCCTTTCTTCTAATCTCACCCATGCTAAACTATCTAACATTCACCAAACCCATAAAAATCAAACTAAAAAAACTCATAAACACTATCCTCAATCACAACCCCAATGTACCTCTCACCCTACGTATCCATCTCCCCCAATATAATTTACCCACACACACACTCTGCACAAGCTCTCAAATCCACAAAATACACACATCCTCTCCTACATATCCATATCAAAAACACCATTACCAGACAACCCCCCCCCTACCCATACACCACTAGAAAAAAAACATCCAACAGCTAATTAGAACTGAAATACTTCGCTAAGTAACATCAAACCCCTTCTTACACAATCATCTCGTCTCTATAATATATATATCTGAGTGTATCTAAGACCCTAGAACTACAGTTACCACCCTGACTCGCTCAACCGAAAATCCAGCCCCAATACCCACCAATACCACAGTCACACACAACAACAATCCACACACCTATAAAATCCAAACACAACACTGTAACCTTCTCATCCTGCTCACACACCCCACCACCCTATCCAAACCACCTCCAAACACCTACCTTCCTCCGTACCCCCACCACTATAGTAACAACATATGTGAAGACCCTCCAATAACAACCCCCCTGTAAACCAATCTTGTATCACACTAAGTGCCCACAATACCCCCCCCTTCACACGTGACAAAGTCGAACCTCGAATACACTCGACCCCGCCAGTGTGACTGCACGTCAGATGTGAGACCATTCCCTAAGGACATACAAGTAAGTCAACTTCTCAGTGAGTGCTGACATCTGTTACGCTACACACTCTAATGATAACAGATATAAGCTCGCGCCAGCCCACTCCGCGCATCGATAACCCTCGCGAGTGAGTCTTATCATATCGCAACGGATGTCTTAGCGCAACATACTCGCGCTGCCGGTCTTCAGCATACTGTGTGTACATCTAGAGACCTCACAATGAGAGATGACGCTCACTTGGCCCTGACTCTGTGCTGCTCAGGCCTCTGAATGATCAGAGACTCTCGATGCGCTCTCATGGCCGAGCAAAGGTAGCGCGATCTACGTAGTCATTTGGCTATGAACTTCCGTGTTGGCGGTGATCACATGCGTTTACTATTGTTATAAATTCGAATGTGAATACTAGTCTAGTGATATACTCTCCTGAGGAATATCTCGCCCTCTCTCAACTAGTGAATCCTTTCATCCTAATCTGTCATGAATTCTGTGCTCTTGCATTAGGTATGTGTGTCTTAGAATTGTGTGTGAGGCGCTCATACCATGGCTGGTGTAATGCGTGTCTAGACCTACACTTCTTGGCTGCCTCGCTTTATTAATGTGTATTCCACAGTTGCTCTTTTCTCACATTGTGCTCTGTGTAATTCAGAGGCCGATACTTGTGAACTATAGAGTATCGATTACCCTCCCTCGCGGTTATCACCGGCCCACTCTCTCTGGCATACTACCATCCGCGCGTCACTGATGCTCTATACTTACATCTTGCCAACAATACTAAGAGACTATCTACATCTACTGGACGTGAGATACGTATATATGATGATATGTGTCCTCGCAGTGACTAATCACACGCTTTTAGTCAATCCAGTAAACGTATGGTGATACTTAGGTACCCCTACCACTAAC
>OU898281.1:31174937-31195130 GCA_918026665.1 Diabrotica balteata | reverse complement strand
AAAATTGCGGAACACCAAAGCAATAACATGCATATATTGATAAACAAATTAGGATTAGCACATAAATTCTGTAATAAACTTTATTATACGTACTCAAATTTGTAAAATTTTACTTAAAATATGAAAACAAAAAACATTTTTAAAATTAACAAAAGCGTAATTCTCAAAATACATCATATGAGTAAATACTTCAAATTAGTGAGACACTTGTGCCTGGTGTCGTTTGCAAATTTGCTCAATATCAGGCCTGATGTGGGAAAGAGCTACTCTCATTTCTTGTTCTAAGTTTAGCAGCCTTTCCCGTTTCTTATTTTTAATGTTTGTTAAAGATGAGAACCCAAATTCACATAAATAGGACGTTGAAAACTGTATTAAAATACTAATCGCTTTTTTGGCAAGAAGTGGATATTCCTCTTGGACCAAGATCCAAAATTCCTGAACATTCACTTCTGAAAACTTAATTTTCAGAGTACGATCAGATGACAACGAAATAAATTCTTCTTCTTGGTTCAGAGAAAACTGGAAATTGGCTGTATTACTTGTGCTAAAAGGACTTCTTATCCAGTCATATTTTTCTACGTTCAGAGATGGAAAATACCTGGCAATTGTCTCCTCTAATAGTGATAAGTGTTCTGTAACTATATGCGTGATTTCTTGTTCTTTATCTTCATCACCTTCATTCTGAAGCAGTGGAAACATATCCATTTTATTTGTCTCTAAAATGCGCTTCTTCCAAAATGACAATTTTTTCTGGAAAGCTGACAGCTTGTCCGTGGATGTTAAAATATTTTCATTTTTGCCTTGCATACTTGAGTTAACGCCATTTAAATAATTAAAAATATCGGCCAAATATGCCACTTTAGTGCACCATGCATCATTTTCAAAATATGTGGTAAATGTGTCATTACCTTCTTCTTGGAAAAAAGTTAACAGCTCCGTTCTAAGTTCATAAATTCGACATAATACTTTGCCCCTTGACAACCATCTAACTTCGGTGTGCAGCAACAAACATTCATACTTTGATTCCATTGAGATGCAGAGTTGTTTAAAAAGACGGGTTTTTAGTGGTCTTGATTTGATGTAATTCACGACATTAACCACTTGGTCTAATACAGATTTCAAAGTAGCTGGTAGCGTTTTTGAAATTAGAGATTCTCTATGCAAGAAACAGTGCGTAGATATGATATTTTCATTTCGCTTTTTTGCAAGGGTACAAAAACCTTTTATGGAGCCTACCATGGAAGGGGCACCATCCGTACAAATTCCTACGCAAAAGTCCCATGATATATTTTTTTTCTCTAAATATGACGTTATGGAATCAAATACATCCTGACCTGTTGTACGTGCTGTAAGTTCTCTGCAGCATAAAAACTGATTGACTATTTCACCTTCGTCGACAAATCGAATAAATCCTAATAAATGAGCTTTGCCACTAATATCAGTGGATTCGTCCACCTGCAATGCGAAGTTTTTTTTGTAAAGTTTATTTGTAACTTTTTCCTCAATATCTGCAGATAAATCAACAATCCTCCTTTATTGTATCATCCGACATAGGAATTTTCCGTATTTCGTTTTGTGCATCGTTGCCAAACATAATTTTGACCATCTCACAACATGCTGGTAATATAAGAGATTCTGCAACAGTGTGTGGTTTCTGTTTCAAAGCAATTAATTCGGCGACCTTATATGAAGCTATTTGTGTTTGTCGGAAATTGTTAGCGACCTTTCAAATTGTTTCGCTTGTTTAGCTTGTGTCTCCAAAAGTCGCTTGAAATAATCTTTATTTTTTGAAGCTACACTAGCGTGTTTGGTAGTAAAATGGCGTTTTAATTTAGCCGGAGCCATTGCGCTATTAGCGAGTGTCTGCCCACAAACAATACACTTGGGAATTGGACAGTCTTCTTCCCCAGTCCAAATGAAGCCATAATCCAAATATTCATCCAAATATTGCCGGTTCAACAATTTTTTGCTGCGCTTCGATTTGTCATCAACCCCACTTCGTAAAGTTCCAGTATCTCCGCTGGTGCTCGCTTCATCATCATTAATTATGAGTTGTTCCACAGTAGTTTTTCTTTTAAGTTTGAGGAACTTATCCATTTTAATTTATTCGTCTCTAAACAAAATAATGCGGATGAATGCTTCACATTTTGTATAAAATATGCAATTACTTACCTTTGATAGATGCCGTACGTAAGCGTTATCATAAAAAACTGACACAGCGATTTTCACGTATTAAATTAAAATGTACGTAAGTGGCTATTTTAAAATTTGAAAATATTTATTTGAAAAGAGTAATTTAGCAAAATGGTATGTAGGATTGCGAGTATTTCGCGGAACACTTGGAAGGAATTCGCGGAACACTAGTGTTCCGCGGAACACCGGTTGAGAACCACTGATCTAGACTATTAAATGGAAATTAAAATGCTACTGGTCTTTAAATTCCTAAAAAATGTATGCACTGTATTGCGTCTTAGTGTTAAATCGAGGTAATATGGCTCTTGAATGAATCCTTGCTCGAACAAATCCATCTCGAGTCATAGTCGAGGACAGAATGGGAAGCTTCTGTTACAACCTTCACACATCTTTCTACTGCTTGAGTATGACAAGAAAATTAAAAAAAATTAGTTGGAAAAATTTCTTCACCATTAATACATTTTCTAATATTCTCATCAGTTGTAGTAGATGAAAGGGGGAGGAATTGTAACAGAGCAATTTTGCCAATCATTAGTTCATAATATTCACTAGCATTGAAATTTAAATCAGGAATTAAAAATTATCTTACATTCGTGTCCACAGTAGGTATTTTTGTGCGCGTCTTCAACATTCTGCGTAAGGCAAGTTGTCTTATGGAAGGACGATCATCAAAAAGCATTGCTAGGAGAAGGTTCTCCGGATGACAAAAATACGAATTTCTTTTGATAACAGGATCAATGACGGCTTTTTACTCGTTCCTCAGGTAGGCAAATTGAGCACAGCCCACGCGTAGGTTATTTTGTAAAACGTGGTTTTAGACGGAGTGACGCATATTAAACCCAAACCACGGCCAGGCTACTGCCAGACTTGGTTGGCGTGGATAGAGTTGTGCTAGCAACACAGTTCGTGGGTCGTGGGTCTCTACCTAACCTTAGTTATTTTGTTTTGTGTGACCAATTTTTTGTTATTCAGTGAAAATGGAAAAGTTTATTGAAATTGTTCGAAGCTTTAGTGTCTTGTATGAAACTAGTAATGAAGATTACATGAAAACAAAACTAATATTTTCTTTATTTGCGCTAAGCGACTCGGTTGTAAGTCGCTGTTATAATTATTCAAAAAAATAATAATTTAAATTAATTTTTTTATTAAATCAAATGAAAAATATAACAAATCGAGAACTAAGGAAAAAAAAACAAATTTTCATTTCCTAGCAAAATGTTTATGAACACCTAAGATGAAAGCATTCAAAATAAAAATTTGATGTACTTTTTCGTGATGCTCATATTGTAATGGCATTTATACACTGAAATTAAATTAAAAAAGAACATGAAGAAAGTAGAAAAATAATAAAAAATTCTCAAATAGGCCGGGCCTAAGAGTGCCAAGTTAACGAACGTTCTCATCTAACGGATATATTTGGAATTACGGTAGAGTCCTTGAGGTAATTAAAAGTACTGGGCAGATAAGATGGCGTGAGCAATTTTATTAAAAAAAAATTAATCGAAATTATAATGAATTTTCTAAAACTTTTGAAATGGTTACAAATGAGGATAATGCAAAAGCCGCCCAGAACTGGATTACAGAGGAATTAAAGAACCTAATTGATGTTAAAAGTTATAGGTACCGAACTGTTTTTATAAATCTAATTTATTGACTTTATTTATTATAAAATGTTCTACACTTTACAAGTTTATTTACGTACATTTATTTATTTAATCTACATGGAAGGAAACACTAAAATATTGAAAAGAAAAAGATTTGATTTCACGTATAATTAGTGCGTCTATGTAGCCGTTTATACGTATTTCGGCCTAATAGGTCCCATCAGAATGGCAATTCATAGTCGCTCTGAACGTGAAAATAAATCTCTTCTGTCTTCGGAAGCAATTCTAACATAGCTTCGAATAGACGCAAATAGCGACATCTGATATTAAAATCCGTAAACTAATTTTCGAAACCAAATTCAGATTTTTTGCTTTAATCTGTGCCTTCTAATAATTGCAAAGCAAAACAGATGCTGATAAAGATGTTATTAGAGACATGGGAAATCTAAAATTTGCATTCTACGACATATCTCCTCAACTAAGCCAAAATGATTAGCGAATTGGTTTTCAGCGCAATAGCTGATTACTTTTCTAACTTTCTTATGCGCTTCTCGACTAGAAAGTGATTTCCGTAACATTGTATAACATCCTACACACTTTTTCCTTGGTTTACATCCTTTACCCTCCAGTTTTACAAATGTATGGATTTTTAGTTTCGGTGTTTTATTTATTGTATCTCCAGTGCCGGAATTAACACTTTTGCCGCCCATGGGCCAGAGGTCTGCCTGCCGCCCTAGCGGGGGTGCAACACCGGGGGGGGGGGGTCCGGGCCCCCCCCCCCCGAAAAAAATTGAAATTTAGAGGCAAAATAACGCATTTTGGGACATTTTCCAGCGCTCAACTGTCTCTTGATATTGTAATGGTTTTAGTACCTCTCATGATGAAAACAAGAAACTATGTCCTAAAATTGCGTTTTATTAATTAAAATAAACTATTTGACAAAACTCCGTTAATTACGAAACCATTTTCTACAACCGTGATATTCCATTACTTAAGATTACAATAATAGTAAATAAAATCGTTGTTGATATTATTTTGTGAAACATCATGCAGCTCGTAATTCCCAAACTCAACAATTCTTTTATAGTTTTATGACTATTTTGGCTGAGAATGATTGATTTGGAGTGAAGTGAAAATTCGGCTTCGTTACTCGGCGACGGCTCACCTGTGAATGTGCCCGCAGGCTTTGAGCCATAATCGGTCATTGCTGTCGATTTATGGGCAAAAACAGGACAGTTAGGAAGGGGCTAAAATTAGTAAAAGGTGTACAGAGTAAGACTGCAAAATAAATGATAATTTCTGTATTGAATATAGGATAATAACAAATATATACAACATCGAAATATAACTGTTCAGAGCATACAAATCACATATCCAAACAAATAACTTACTCACTAAATTAGCTTTGTTAAAGTAAATATAACTTAAAACTTCTTCTTTCTTGCACGTGCATTGGAAAAATCATCAACAACTGCACTGAAATCGAGTTTTGTTGTCAGTTCATGTTCTATGGCTAAAACAGCCAGGCTGACGAGTCGTTCTTGAGTCACTGTTGAACGCAGATAGTTTTTTACTCTTTTCAAGGTCGAAAACGATCTCTCAGCAGAACAGTTTGTAGCAGGAGTTGTCAAAAACATTTTCAAACCAATAGCCACGTTGGGAAACAAGTCCTGTAGATTTTTTTCTATCAAAAATCTGTACAAGTTTGATAGTGAAAAGTCTTTTTCGGCTTCTTTGTAGTTTCCTCGGATCAGAAGTCCTTTCAGATGGATGCACTCGCATATAAACTCTGACTCTTCAATGTCTTCAATATAGATTTTCTGCAAAGACGTCGCGTTAGCAGTAATTTCTTCGGTAGTTAGAGTCTTTAATTTTTGTTAGAAATGAAAACTTTGCAACGAAGTCTGTGTACACAGAGATCCTTTTGTCTAACTGAAACTGAAGTGTTTCCACGATGATGTCATAACTTTGTTGAAGACAATTTCCCCTAATGTCATCATCCTCATCATAAGTTCTTTCTTCATCTTCTTCTGAAGATTCATCAAAGAACCTCTTTCTTTTCGCCTTTCTTTTTGGGCGATCAAAATCTTGCTGCACCTGCGGCTGCGTCTCTTGTGGAAGTTCTGGCTCATCGTTCTGTCTCATTTCACCTTGCGCAATTTGCAGTTTTTTTTCGCCCTCTTTCTTATAGTGGGTAAACATGTCTTTCATGTTCATCACATACTCTGTGAGTGAGTTGTACAGGATTACAACGCTGTCCACGGTCATATTTTCAGCCTGGATCTTTTCACTGACTGAATTAAATTTTTGAAGTACATCTCCCCAAAGGGCTGCCATGAAACATGTTTCTAGAGACATTAGTTTTCGCAACAACCCTTTGGCTTTGGATTGTGTCTGTTTGTTTTCATGATTGCTTGAAGTCATGTCTATCAGCGTCTTGACCATGGGTTTGTAGTCTTTATTAAGGCTTTTGCAAGCTTCTTCCCTTGCAGACCATCTTGTAACACTGAGAGACTTCAACGACGTGTTCTTGTCCTTTCCTGTGGCCGTGAAATTTGACAGAAGAAGATTCCACCTGTGCGTAGAAGACGAGAAAAAATTGTACAATCCTTGCAAGAGATCAAAGAAATGTTTTGCAAGAGAACAGCATTCTGAACGCTTGATCCCACTAAATTTAGTGAATGCGCTGAACAAGGCACATAAAATATCAAGGGATTCTTTTCTTTAAGTCTTGCCTGCAACCCCGAGTACATTCCTGACATATTTGACGCGTTGTCATAGGACTGTCCCCTACAGTTTTGTATGTCCAATCCTTTCGACTGTAGGAAAGAAAGCACTGAGTTCACTAGTTCTTCACCTGTATGACCTTGATTTTTCATAAATTCAACAAAATGTTCTTCAGGGATTCCCAATTCATTCACATACCTTAATATGAAAGACAATTGATCAATGTGTGTTACATCAGGGGTGGAATCTACTATTATAGAATAGTACTTGCTTTTCTTAGCATCATTCAAAATTGTATCAATAACGGTTTTTGCCATTATTTCGATGAGTTCTTCACAAATGGTTGATGATAGGTATGACTGATTGCCTTTACCCGCTTTCCCATATTTTTCAATGTGTGCTTTCAAAAATGGATCAAATTCGGCAATCAGCTCCAAGCACATCATATAGTTGCCATTTGAAAAAGAACCAAATTTTTCGTCAGTCCCCCTAAAGGCAAGACCACGCGAGGCAAGTTTTTTTATTACGGCCACCACTCTCTGGAGAACTGCCTTCCAATACCTTATTTCTTCTTCCACTTGGTTTTGTAGAAGCTTATCGATCCTCCCGGCTGCTTCTGCTCTTTGTTTGTATACTATTACACTATTGTAGTGAACGTGCGAGTTTTCATGCTCTTTTATTCTCGCTGATGCATGTTTCCAATCACTGAACCCATTTTCAGTAAACTGAGTAGAGGTCGAACTAAACAATTTGCATGGACCACAGAACAAAGAGCCTAAACTTGGTGAGTAAATCAAGAAATCTCTATTTACAATTTCGCCATTTGCAAGTTTTCTGTCGAATAGCCATTTAGCCAACACTCTTTTCCTGTCTGGATATTGCCTTTCAGATTTTTTAAAATCGCAATCTTTATTTTGATTCCATCCATTTTTAACAAAATATTCCCGCGTCTCTTCATTCACTATCCATAAAGCAGGATCATAATTTGGTTTCAAATGGACAGAAGAGTCAGGTTCAGAGACTGTTAATTGATCTTCAATCTCGTCAACAACAAAAGTTAATTCGGATATAGCTGGTTTGATCTTGTCAGTATCAACACATGACGAAGCTGAAGGTGCTGATGCTGAAGGGGTTGAGGGTGAAGCTGAAGGGGTTGATGCTGAAGCTGAAGGGGTTGATGTTGAAACCGGAGGGGCTGATGCTGAAGCTAAAGGGGTTGATGTTGAAGCTGAAGGGGCTAATGCTGAAGCTGGAGGGGTTGATGTTAAAGCTGAAGGCACTGATGCTGAAGCTGTTGAAGCTGAAGGCGTTAATATGGAACATACTTCTAGTTCTACTTCACAAAATTCTTTGACACTTTCTAAAAGCACTGGTTCTGGTGGCACTGGTAGGTTACTTCTTGTAAAAAATGTATCAAGCTTCGCAGTTTTATTTACAACTTCTGTCAATTTTTTTTTCTTCTCTTCGGCTACTTTTTTGTATTGCCACCCACTGAGCCGTTTGCGTCCATCCATTTGTACAGCTGCTTGTTATAGCATCAATGACATCGGAAGTAAAGGTCTGACTGTAAAAAAAAGAATATCTGTATAATTCAAAACTGTAGTACGATACGACAGGAAAAATGAAGCGAAAAAATGAGGGAAGCGAATTTCCTTCCATTACTTATTCAACTCATTGTGAAACCTATACGTATGGCAACATGCCGAATTACATTGCTTCTCTTACTACCACAAAGTAAAATGGCGAAATATGCAAAATTAAATAGCCACAAAATTTGACAACTTACGGCCTTACGGCCTACACAGCACAGCTCTCACCGTCTCACTACTCCTTACACCAGTGCTAACTGCTGCTGCATAAACTTATCTGAACCTTTAGATGTAAGATCTATATTAACTTACATTACCATTACTATAAACAAATAAATATTTCTTACCTCACAAGTTACAATTTCAAAATGTTACTCCGCTCAAAACAAATTACAAAAACGTTAAACCTAAACAGTTAGACAGACTGCAGTACGTGGAGTTGAGACCAGACAACCGAATGACAATGGCGCGTGGCGGTGATGGAGTTGGTGGGGGGAGGGAAGCGGCAAGGCGACAAGACGCCTGCCATCAGCCAATGCTAGCAACTACTACGATCCCACAACTAAATTTCCCGTGCGTAGCGTACGATACAGACTGCCGCCTCGCCCCTTCGACTCACTTGGATAGAGTGGCGTAGCGTAGTGTACTGCGACCACATTACACCGCGCAGAGTGTCGCGTTATAAATAAATAATAAACAATAAAATAGTTTTTTAATATTTAATGCTCAGGTTCACTGGTCTTGATAATCGATAATAAAGCTTTATAATCAATCAAAAATAATTACACTTTTTTTTTCTCAAATCCGCCGCCCCAAAATTTTGCCGCCCTGGGCCGCGGCCCAGTTGGCCCGTGCCTTAATCCGGCCCTGTGTATCTCTAGTATTCGTAGTAACTAATGACCGAGCTAATTAACTTCTAAATTGCATCATAGACAACTTTTTTCCTGTGGCTAACTGAAAAACGACCCATGCATTTACAACAAACATTCCAAAAAGCAACTCGAAACAAAACTTTCGATACCATTTTAGTGATTTCCTGAAAACCGTAAAATAGGCGGACATTTGATGACTTATATCCACACCTTTTTTAGCTTTATTGTAATCAATAATACATTTTGGTTTTTTTTATTTCATTACCTTTTTTTATCTTTTTTACCAGGTTCTACAAGGATCGCTTCATGTGTGACATCAGATGTGATCATCAAAACTGGTCTCTTTATTTATCCACTTTATTATTCTTACTTTCTTCTCCATACACCTCAGATTTCTTCATCTTTCTTTCAAAAGATTTTGGAATCCCTTTTCTATTAGATCGAAGTGTTCCGCCATATTTGATATTTCTTAGATACAATTCCTTCACTAAAGAAATGCTGGAATAGAAATTATCAGCGTATAAGGTTCTGCCCTCCTGCTGGTCTAAATTTAAAATTAATTTTAGTACAATGCCTTCTGAATGATTGTTACTGATATTATTAACCTTATCGTAGTTTTTACCTGCATAAACTATTATATTGTGCGTATACCCATCTACTGTAAATAATTTGTATAGTTTGATGCCATATTTATGTGTTTTATTCGGAATGTACTGTTTGAATAACAATCTACCTCTCCAAGAAATCATGCTTTCATCTATTATAATCTTGGCCAAGTGTCAAGACAGACTTAAAGTTTTCCAGCAGTATATCAAGCAATGGTTTTACTTTGCAGAGCCTATTTTTACAGCAACGGTGTTATCGGAAAAATGTAAATATTTGAGCAATGTTAAAAATCTATCACGGGCCATGATGGAACTTACAAATGCATAATGAAACATTTCGTCTTTACGCCAATAAGCACTAAGTGACGGCAAAGGAACTAAGCCCATTGTTAAAATTATTAATAAAAATAATAATTAAAAAAAATATAAGCCTGTAAGCATCTAGCGGTTCTTTGATATTTTCCATATTAACATTTAATTTATGTATACAATTTGTTACAAACGGGTCGAGTTTCGGAAAAATAGGCCCCCATAGGTCACATTGTTGACTTCGAATGTTAGCGACATTTTGGTCAGAGTATTGATTATGTTGATCCCCTGCATTTGAAGCAGAAAATAAATCTGATCCTGCTTCAGAAATTGACTCTTCTTCAGAAGACGGCATGTAGCTTGTATCTATTATAGAATCGTCACTAGAAAATGGCTCATCATCATTGTCACTTGATACTTCGATATTAGTTCTTTCATACATAGTAGTATTCTAAGAGGGGTCATATTCAATTTCTTCTTCTAACACATCTTCCCTAATATAATTGTCTTGATTTACTGTTTTTTCATGAGTAACTCTTGTAACCATTCCAAAATAATGTCAATTTTGTTCTTGTAATAGATTATTACCAGATTCTTCAGAAAAAACCGAACATGCAGGTGACTCGTCATAATCTACTAGTTTCTGTACAATGACTTTTGGTTGAGAAGATTGGTTTTCTTTGTCAGTTTCGGGAGCGAGTTTTAATATTTTGGTCGCTCTTCTGTTCATTTTTGAAACACTAGAACAAATCTTATATTTGTATAAAAGGCACAGTGAAATGCTAGGGTCGTTCGGGTCACGAACTTCATTTCGGTTACTATTGAATTTACCGCGAAATTCTACACAAGGCGCTCTTTGAACTATCGACATCGGTTGACTAATAGTGGAAATACGCATTTCGAATATTGAGAAAGTCAAGAAAGATTTCTACAAAAATTTTAGATCATTACATATACAGGACCTCGGTGTCCCGAATCGCCGTGAAGGTGTTAATTATGAGAAATTTTTCTGTAGCCTGAGCTAGGCAAAGAAAATACTTTATATTTGATAAATGGTTGTCTAAAATCAGTATTTTTGGTTTCCACCTTCTGTCAACTAAGTGTCAAGTGTCACTGTCACTCTTGTCATTTCTTGATGACATACATCCACGAACCTTTTCCAATTTCACAACTTCAAGGCAATTTAAGTTAGGCTTTGGAGTATTTTAGGTGGTTGTGGTTGTTATTAATTAATTAGGTAAAGTAATGACTATGACCGATTATAGCTCAGGAGGAGAGGCTCCGCACTTCGTGGCGCCTGTAATTCAAGATAATCAAGCCGGATGGGGACCCTGTGAAGTGCCAGATCAGTTTAAGGATATGCCTTATCAACCCTTCAGTAAAGGTGACCGGCTAGGAAAAATTAGTGATTGGACTGGAGCTGCTTTTCAAGATAAAAAATATGCTAGTAAGTCTTTTTTATATTATAGTAATGCAACATCATTAATGGTGCATATGTTAGAACATAACCTCAATAAAAATGGGTGTATATACGCAACTTACCGCCGGTAAAAATAATGAAGATTCTTTATTCTTGAAAATGATTGTTTATTGTGTTAAATGTGGTTTGTGTTTTGACAGATAAATATGCTTCCCAATTTGGCTCAGGTAGCCAGTATGCATATTACCATGATGAAGATGAAAGCACTTTCCATTTGGTTGACACTACCAGAGTTCAGAAACCCCCATACCAGCGAGGTAGATTCCGTGCTAATCAACGTAATTTGCGTGGAAGGGGTGGTAGAGCTAATGTCCAAAGCGGTGGCATGCAAGCTCTTGGTAAGGGTGTTAAGACAAGGACACATACAAGAGGAGTCAAGTTAAGAGATGGGGGCAAGGTCGTGTAAGTATAATGTTCATATTTTATTTCGATTTAAGGAATTTTACAAGGCTTTTAAAACCTTTCTGATATGGCATATTTCTTAGCTTTCGTCAGCATGCAGCTCTGGCAAAAGTTCTGAAAGTTCTTCTGACTAAGTCAAAACTTGGGCGATACACATAAATGGGCACTCTAACCTAACCAAGGTTTTATACAATGACGTATAATATATAGACTACGCAGTCCCCTATTCTCGCTATAGAATCGAGTGTCCGAAAGATCTCAGCTCAAGGTTGAAGGTATGTTTATCACAACAGCGGCGTGCTCATTTATATGTTAATGACAATAATTATTTTTTTAATTAAAATTAAATATTTATGATTTCTTTTTGTTCCCGTCTATAAGAGAAATAATTATTTTGATAAAATAGTATGTCATTTTACTAAAATAGTAAGTAAATAACTCTCAACAATTTAAAATAAAATTTGCTTGTCACACAAAATGGAGTACGTCCATGATGTTTTCAAACACAAGATCAACTTCGTGATGCTTCGTAAGAAATCATGAACTTCGTGCATCTTCGTATCAAAACAATAAACAATAACAAAGGTATTCATGTTTTGGACACTTTTTAAAGCGTTCACCGAGTCTATATATTATACGTCATTGGTTTTATATGACATTAACTTAGGCTTAAATGGTGTCAGAGTTGCCAAGTCTCCAGTTTTTTCATACTCTCACATAATATTATACAAATGCATTGAAATTATATAAGAAATCGTAATTTTAATTAAATTAAAGATAATAATTAAATGTATATACAATAAAATTGATTAAAGTGATATAAAAAAGAAATGCATTGAAATTATATAAAAATTCATAGATTTTAGTTAAATTAAAGATAATAATCAATTGCATATACAATAACATTGATTAAAATGATATACAAAATTAATAGTATTAATTAAATTACTGCATATAATGTAATAAATGCATTGAAATTTATGATTCATAAGTGTCATTGTAGCAGGTTGACCATTCGCACCTAATAATAAGGTCCTAATAGATAACATTTGGAAAGTGTTAATTTACAATATTTAACTGCATTTAAAGTAACAGAAAATATTGTTTTATACTTATTCAAAGCTTCTCATAATAAAAATTATAATTTCGTAAAAGTAACTTATATTTTAGTCCTTCATATACATTTTACAAAAAAAAATATGGCAAGTTTTATACTTATTTAAAATTAGTAGCTACTCATAACACACATTATTATTTCGTAAAAGTAACTTTATATTTGTAACATTCATATACATATTTTACTAAAATAAATATGGCAACACTGTGACGCGGTGCCTTGAGGAAAATATATCTGGTTCGGTTAGAGTGCCCTGGAGTGCCCGTTTATGTGTATTGCCCCAAAATTTTGTTAAATGACTGATATGTAATTAGGTGATGATCAGCCGGCCTCAAACAATTGATGATTTAAAATTGAATTCCCATTACTTAAAAAGTAAATGATTTAATTTCCTATATTTTATATTCATCAATAATATTAATAATGAAAACAGCTACAGCAATAATTTTTTTTCTCCTTTCTTTTATAACTTTACCGACCTATTTAATTCATTACAGGAAAAATGTGCTTTTGTGTTAGAGGTGTATACTATCTAAAATCTTGTCTAGCCAGGTCAAATCAGGCTGTGATTATTTTTTTATTGTAACTTTTAATATTTATTCATGCAGCAGAATATTGGCTTATTGTAAATAATATCATAATAATAATTTGTCAATAATTATAGCCTCAAATAAAAATAAGGGATGCATCAGTTACTGTAAGACCAGACTGGAGTACTATTGAGGAAATGGACTTCCCCAGACTTGGAAAATTATCTCTACCAGGAATTAAGGATGGTGAGTTAACATAGATATTTATGAAAAAGTACTTTACATTAGAATATTTGTTCTTTTAATATAATTCATGTTAGTTGCTATATATAAAATACCTTCATTAACTATTTATTTGTGGTATCTCAGTTTGTTCTTTACTCCTAATAATAATTACTTAGAAAATATGTAGTAAGAAAATACTCTCTTTTACTTTATCTTTGATACCTCGCTTTTTTAACTGCTGGCAACCTTAATTTGCAACCATTTTTTCTAAGTCAACCTTATATCATCATATCAAAAAAATTAGCTTTGATTTAGTATAAAAACCATGCATACACGTCATGAGCAGTGTATTTTATTTAAAAAATAAATAAATAAAATTTTTGTTAAAAAATAAATTACCATTAATTGAATTAAAACTATTTGTGGCCACTTTTTGACTTGCAAATTATAAATAAATAAATAAATAGTTTAAAAATAAATAAATATTAACAGTTTTAGAATTCAATAATAATTACATACAATTTACACAAGACAAATAGAATAACTACCTAAATGACAGTTTACAGTGACAGCCTACATTGTATTTAAAAAGATTTTTTCAGCTTTTTTCGAAAACTATTCAGAGAGCTAGAAAAAAAGTCTACATCTAAGCCATTTCCAGATTGACACATTTGTCTTATAGATCTATTTAGACAATAGTTTGTTTGTTGGAATTCTAAGTGAAAAACGTCCTTGGATCCTGTGCATCTTTGAGGAAGCAAAATCTGCAAAATTTGAGGCAAATTTGTCATTCCGTTTACAATCTTGAAAAGAAAAACCAATTCTCCTATTCTTAAATGTATCTAAAAATGTGAGTTTGGTTAACTACTATTATGAAAGTAGTAATCTTGGAGTGGGATTTTATACTAATACACTTACTACTGATTTGCTTTTAAAACACTTGTAATAACCCAAAAATTCAGAGATATCACAGAGCAATTTTAAATAAGTATATTCAAGTCGACCGATAGCCAATTCTCAAAAAAATTGACACAACTTCCCCACATTTTATAAGCTCCTCTGTGTAGATACAGATAGAGAGATATAGATAACAAATAAGAGGTATTTGTTGGACACAGAAATTTAGAAGTTCTATAAAATTTCTCTCATTCAGATATCCCATAACTCCTAGATTCAAAAGAATCATTTTGAAATATAGTCCTAAAGCGTGCCATGGATTGCAAAATGTTTGCTTTAGCTGGCAGGTTGTTAGATATTTTATTTTTTTATTTTTTAGGTGACGATGTTTTGTGCTGTGGTGAACTGGAATATTACGATAAATCTTACGATCGTGTCAATGTTAAAAATGAGAAGGCTTTACAAAGTGTGAACAGGATCTTCCATACTGTAAGTATATTTAGCTCTGCAAGCTTTGGAATTACAGCTTGGTCAATTAGGTATTTCTGTCACGTAACTTTCATCATTTATTTTATGTTTTCAATTTTGTTAGTTTAGAAGACTTTTAAGTTTGTTCCAACCTATGAGTAAGGGTGGTCCTTTATATTTGAAAATATTTTCAAAGTGTGATCCTAGCAATGTTCCAACTTTTACCTAGACCATTTTGTTTTTCGTATTTCTTACAACAAAAATGGGTAATTGGACTTCCTCATACTAATGCTGCACCCTGCATATGCAATACTCAGCACAGAAATTTGTTATTTGGTTCTATAATTTTGTGTTCATTGCAATGGGCATTTGATGTGAAAGGTTAAGATGTTTCGATCTGCCAATACAATCTATAATAATAATCAATAAAATCAATTGAAATGTAAATTATTTACCACTTTTTGTTTTTACTTTAGGTTACTACTACAGACGATCCCGTTATCAGAAAATTGACAAAACTGAAGGCAATGTATATGCCACAGATGCAATTTTGGCCACCATAATGTGTTGTACTCGTTCCAATTATTCTTGGGATATTGTTATTGAAAAAATAGGTAAGTAATGCTGAGATACTTTTGTAATTTCCAGTGAAGCAAACATGTAATATAAATGTAATGTCTTTGTTAAATGTAAAAAATTTGTAAATATGCTCTAATGAGAAAAGTTTTTTGTTACGGCAATTTACCTTCGGCCGTCGTCGATTTCCGCCGCGCTCGACGCATTTGACCAGAACTAGAGATCACTATCAGCCATAGAAGTGATATCGGAGCCATCGGAGTGAGCCAAAGTTACCTCACTATCAGTTTTCTCAACCAAAACATTTTATAAACCAAAAGTTTTAACATTAAACTTTAACCATTCAGACTTCTTTACTTCCTCTTTCTCACTCTAACAAATTAACTTTAAAATATGACCTGTTACATGTGATATCCTAGACAAGAGCCTTACACAACTATTACAGCTAGTATTTCCAGAAAATTCATCAATTTTTATCTTTAATCTTGACAAGTAGACTGAATAGTTGTTTCCTCGTCCATAACAACAGTTGTATCCAAGACACTTATATTAGTATCTTCTTGATGTTTCGCTCCCCGCAAAATTGACCTTTTTAATTCAATAGTAGGTGGTATCTTAAGTCCTCTAACTTTCACCTCATAAGCTAACTCTTCAGAAAGCAAATGTTCAACATTAAATTTAGATGGAGTCATACAATCAATAAACTTTACTACAAATACTAGTTATACAACTCAAAAAATAAAACATAAACAAAAATCACTCACTTAGTTCAAAAGAAACATCAGTAATTCCCATACACTTTACTATACTTAAAATTCACAAAACTATTATCATAAATGTAGAAAGTTTTTCCATAAAAAGCATAACAACAAACAAATTTAATATCCTCCAATGATCCAACTCTCACATATACTTGAATAACTTGAAATGGTAAAAAAAAATGAAATTATTCTTAAAACAATAAAATAATCCAAAAATATAATACTCAGAAAACATTGTCGATTGACGAAGTGTGGTCTGTATTGTTCAACCAGGCATATGCAACCAATTATACATGGATGTATAGCCGCTTAACACATCCAAGGTGTTAATTCTTTTAGAATGTAACACTGAGTCTACTTAAAACAAATTACTCACTGGTCTAATTTGTATAAATAGTAGCTAAACCAGTGCGTTTGGCAATTGTGCTTATAGTATTTGCATCTCTTCCTTTTTTTTGGCGTACATAAATGACTTTCAAAAATTTTATGAATATTGGGAATGTTACAAAAATGTTTCACTGCCAATCAATCTATAGAAATATTTCAGCAATATATCTAAACGCATTTTTTTTAGGCGACAAACTATTTTTTGACAAGAGAGACAACACAGAATTTGATTTACTGACTGTAAATGAAACATCCGTTGAGCCTCCTCAAGATGATGGCAACTCCTTAAATTCACCTAGAAATTTGGCTCTGGAAGCTACATTCATTAACCACAATTTCAGCCAACAAGTAAGTAACATTCAAAAATTATATCTGTATTTAATAGAAAACTTCAAATATCAGTTTTTTACAGTTTATTTTTGTAAAAATAAACCTTGTAGTGCAGCGAGCTAGCTATACTGCGTTTTCTTATTGGATTTAAATTTAATTCTAATTAATGCCTTAGCGTGAAGAAATATCGTTGCTTTTTCATTTGGCATTATGATTTTGTTTAGGAATTATGTATAACAGCATATATCCCTAAAGTTTTCGGAAAATTTTAGATTTAAGAGTATGTATTATTGATAGGAAGCATTGGATCAAGTTGCCATTGGAAACCAAAGTTAGTAAAAAACTTTAAACAATGTCAGTTTTGACAAATACAGTTCGTTAAAATGTCGTACAAACTTAACATTTGTCAAAGTACTTATCGTTCAGGTGGACATGTAACAAAACGCGATATTGTAAGAATTTTTAGTGCTCAAAATATTTCTGTCTCAACGATTTACCACACAATTTAAGAGTGCGAAGATGGTATACCATGCCATAATTTAGCCAAAAGTGGAAGACCAAGAGTTTGAACTCCTGCTCGGGAACAGAGATTAATTCAGAGTATGGAGAACCAATTAGGAAAGTCTGCGAAATGTTGGCAGAATATATAATGTTTCACAAATGAAATGTAAGTAGAACAATTTCTAGAAATAATTTAAAACGATATAAAAGAAAAATCTCTCCTAAGTACACACCAGCCCAGTTAGAAAAAATTCCTAGATGTTGCCGTGCATTGAGACGTATTCATTATCCTGGTGAAATTCTCATTATTGATGATGAAAAGTATTTTACTTTATCCAATTCCGAACTGAAGGGCAATGACGGATTTTATACACGCAATGTACAAGATCCACCGGACGAAGTTAGGTTTAAGGAAAAAGTGAAATTTGCCGATAACATTTTGGTATGGTGTGCCATCTCTGAAGTTGGTGTTTCTCAGCCGTTTATTGGGCGACCTAGCGTCATGCTATTACACCAGGGTGGTTGGGTTTACATAGATTAAACCATACTTGAAAACATTAAATTATATGGCAGTATGCCGATGAAATTGGAATGGATAACCTAAAAAGAAATCTAGCATCATACTAGCACCATTATTATACAACATATAATACAACAACTTCAACTTAATCTACCGCACAAACACCAAGTGGCGAATTTCGAAGTGGTAGATAGATTTATATACTTATGCTCCTTGATAACCAACAATGGCGATTGCTCCTTACAAATCAATCGTAGACTACCAAAGGTCCGAACCGCAACAGCTATACTGATTAAAATATGGAAAGACCAAACAATAACAAGGAATACTAAGCTCAGGGTGGTCAATGCCACATACATGCCATTGCTACATATGCAACTAAAACATGGACTCTTAAAAAAATCGATAGGAATAAGATGGAAGCCTTCGAAATGTGGGCTATAGAAGAATTCTACGCGTGTCCTGGACAGAACATGGAACCAACATGTCAATTCTGGAAGAGCTTCATATAAAAGGCAGGCTATTAAAAAAGTAAAACGAGCTCACCTAATTTACTTCGGCCACATAGCTAGAAGAACGAGGACCATAGAACTATTGGTAGTAGAAGGCCGAAGACCAAGAGGAAAATCTCAAACACGATGGGCAGACCAAATGAAGTCTTTAGTGGGAAAATCTCTACATGAAGCCGTCCTATGGCGCAGGATCGCAGTCAATGGAGGCAGCAAGCCAATAATATTTAGAGTGTAACCACGCACTGACAAGTGCTCAAGGAATGACGAGGAGTGAGGGATACTAGCCTAGAGTCTACCTTATGACTTTTGAGATTCCCCATAGCCGCTTGACTATCTGTGCATATTGATATGTTTAAGTTCTAAAGTCTTTATAATAATAAATTTTTTTGCACAATGCAAGATTGCATAAATTTTTGCCTGGAATACAGTAACTCTAATATAGTTAAACCCTGGAGTGCCAATACTTCTCTGGTGAAGTTGCTGTTTCTAAGGAGCCTGTTCCTTATTTCCACTGATGTAAATGTAACTCTTTATGTGAACTGAGATTGCAAATTAATGCTATGCAGTCACATAATGCGTTCTACTACTAAACCATTTATTTTAAGTAATATCTTTTTGTAGGTACTGAAAATAGGCGCAAATGAACCACGATACAAATTTGATGATCCAAACCCATTCATATCAGAAGAAGAGGAGGGGGAAATTGCTAGCGTTGCTTATAGATACCGCAAATGGGATCTTGGAGGAGGAATTGTGAGTATTATTTTCTCTTTAACATACTCAATTCTACTTTTAACTTACATTTAAGAACTTTTGATCTATTTGACATATCACGTTTTTTAGACATTGGTTGCTCGTTGTGAACACGATGCCGTAGTCCAATCTCCTAATGGTGAACTCCAATTCCTTACCATAAAGGCACTAAACGAATGGGATTCTAAACTGGCCAACGGAGTTGAATGGCGCCAAAAACTGGATACCCAACGAGGTGCCGTTCTAGCTAACGAACTCCGCAATAACGCTTGCAAACTGGCGAAATGGACTGTCCAGGCACTTCTGGCTGGAAGTGATCAAATTAAATTCGGTTATGTATCTCGTGCTCACGTCAGAGATAACAGCAAACATGTTATTCTAGGAACGCAACAATATAAACCACACGAGTTCGCTACACAGATTAATTTGAACATGGATAACGCTTGGGGTATTTTGAGGTATGTTAAATTTTTATTTTCTCTCATCAGATAACCACCATAAACTCTTCTTCTTCTTCATGTGCCTTGTCCGTTCCAAAAGTTGGCAGTCAACATGGCTGTTCTGACTTTGTTTACGCCAGATCTGAATAGTTCAGCAGATGACAATCCGAACCATTGCCGCAAGTTTTGGAGCCACGAGTGTCTTCTCCTCCCTGGACCCCTTCTGCTGTTTATTTTCCCTTGAATGATCAGCTGTAGTACTCTATATTTATTATGTCTCATAACGTGACCCAAGTATTCCAACTTTCTTTTCTTTATACTTATTCCTACCTCTCTCTCTTTACCTATCCGGCGTAGTACCTCTTCGTTGGTCACGTACTCAGTCCAGGATATAC